>JAIEZT010000019.1:32666770-32694270 GCA_019594935.1 Periophthalmus modestus | reverse complement strand
CCCCCTCGTGTCTCGCCCGTGTCTCGCTCGTGTCTCGTTTGTGTCCTGCTCGTGTCTCGCTCGTGTCCCTCTCGTGTCTCGTTTGTGTCTCGCTCGTGTCTCACTCAAGTCTCGCTCGTGTCCCTCTCGTGTCTCGTTTGCGTCTCGCTCGTGTCTCACTCGTGTCTCACTCAAGTCTCGCTCGTGTCTCGCTCGTGTCTCGCTCGTGTCCCTCTCGTGTCTCATTTGTGTCTCGCTCGTGTCTCGTTTGTGTCCTGTGTCCTGCTGAAGTCTGTGGGTTTGTTGTTTGTTGCAGAGGACGAGGACTTCTCGGTTCTGCTGGAGGCTCTTGAAGGTGCAGTATCTGTTTCTCAGTGAATTTAAATATTAAAATGATCTGGATCTAACTTCACTGTGACATTTGAACAGAATACGAGGCCGAGGTCCAACGAGGATCGTCTTTACCACCTTTAGTTTGTGTCATCACAGGTGAGGTACCATGTAGGTCACGTGGAGGTCACGTGGAGGTCACGTGGAGGTCACGTGGAGGTCACGTGGAGGTCACATAATCCAGTGTTAGTTTATTTAAAGCCTTATTGATGTTTGTCTCAGGTAAAGGGCCTCAGAAGCAGTTTTATCGATCGGTCATCGACTCTCTGCGTCTGCAGCATGTTCAGATCTGCACGCCGTGGCTGGAGGCCGAGGACTACCCTGTGCTGCTGGGTATAAACATATTTATATTTATATATTTGTACATGGTTTAAACCTCTTCCTCCTCCTTCTCCCCTCTCTTCTTCTTTTCCTCCTCTCTTCTTCCTCCTCCCCCCCTCCTCCTCCTCCTTCTCCTCTCCTCCTCCCCTCTCCTCCTCCTTCTCCTATCCTCCTCCTCCTCTCCCTCCCCTCCTGTCCTCCTCCTTCTCCTCCTCCTCTCCTCCTCCTTCTCCTCCTCTCCTCCTCCTATCCTCCTCCTATCCTCCCTCTCCTCTCCTCCTCCTCCTCTCCTCCTTCTCCTCCTCCTATCCTCCCTCTCCTCTCCTCTCCTCCTCCCCCTCTCCTCCTCCTCTCCTCCTCAGGCTGTGCAGACCTGGGGGTGTGTCTTCACGTCTCTTCGTCTGGTCTGGATTTGCCCATGAAGGTGGTCGACATGTTCGGCTGCTGTTTACCTGTTTGTGCTGTTCACTTTAACTGGTCAGTGCAAATATGAACAAGCTCAGATGACCTGTAGTCTCGCTCAGATGACCTGTAATCTCGCTCAGATGACCTGTCTCGCTCAGATGACCTGTAATCTCGCTCAGATGACCTGTAGTCTCGTTCAGATGACCTGCAGTCTCGCTCAGATGACCTGTAATCGCGCTCAGATGACCTGTAATCTCGCTCGGATGACCTGTAGTCTCGCTCGGATGACCTGTAGTCTCGCTCGGATGACCCGCAGTCTCGCTCGGATGACCTGCAGTCTCGCACGGATGACCTGCAGTCTCGCTCGGATGACCTGTAGTCTCGCTCAGATGACCTGTAGTCTCGCTCAGATGACTGTAGTCTCGCTCAGATGACCTGCAGTCTCGCTCGCTCAGATGACCTGGAGTCTCGCTCAGATGACCTGCAGTCTCGCTCAGATGACCTGTAGTCTCGCTCAGATGACCTGTAGTCTCGCTCAGATGACCTGTAGTCTCGCTCAGATGACCTGCAGTCTCGCTCAGATGACCTGGAGTCTCGCTCAGATGACCTGTAGTCTTGCTCAGATGACCTGTAGTCTCACTCAGATGACCTGTAGTCTCGTCAGATGACTGTAGTCTCGCTCAGATGACCTGTAGTCTCGCTCAGATGACCTGGAGTCTCGCTCAGATGACCTGGAGTCTCGCTCAGATGACCTGGAGTCTCGCTGTAGTCTCGCTCAGATGACCTGTAATCTCGCTCAGATGACCTGTAGTCGCGCTCAGATGACCTGTAATCTCGCTCAGATGACCTGTAGTCTCACTCAGATGACCTGCAGTCTCGCTCAGATGACCTGCAGTCTCGCTCAGATGACTTGTAGTCTCGCTCAGATGACCTGTAGTCTCGCTCAGATCTCGTCTCGCTCAGATGACCTGTAGTCTCGCTCAGATGACCTGTAGTCTCGTTCAGATGACCTGTAGTCTCGCTCAGATGACCTGTAGTCTCGCTCAGATGACCTGCAGTGTCGCTCAGATGACCTGTAGTCTCGCTCAGATGACCTGTAGTCTTCAGATGACCTGCAGTGTCGCTCAGATGACCTGTAGTCTAGCTCAGATGACCTGCAGTCTCGCTCAGATGACCTGTAGTCTCGCTCAGAAGACCTGTAGTCTCGCTCAGATGACCTGTAGTCTTCAGATGACCTGCAGTGTCGCTCAGATGACCTGCAGTCTCGCTCAGATGATGACCTGTAGTCAGATGACCTGTAGTCGCTCAGATGACCTGTAGTCTCGCTCAGATGACCTGTAGTCTCGCTCAGATGACCTGTAGTCTCACTCAGATGACCTGGAGTCTCGCTGTAGTCTCGCTCAGATGACCTGTAGTCTCACTCAGATGACCTGTAGTCTTCAGATGACCTGCAGTCTCGCGCAGATGACCTGTAGTCTCACTCAGATGACCTGTAGTCTCGCTGTAGTCTCGCTCAGATGACCTGGAGTCTCGCTCAGATGACCTGCAGTCTCGCTCAGATGACCTGTAGTCTCGTTTAGATGACCTGTAGTCTCACTCAGATCGCTCAGATGACCTGTAGTCTCGTTCAGATGACCTGCAGTCTCGCTCAGATGACCTGTAATCTCGCTCAGATGACCTGTAGTCGTGCTCAGATGACCTGTAATCTCGCTCAGATGACCTGCAGTCTCGCTCAGATGACCTGTAATCTCGCTCAGATGATCTGGAGTCTCGCTCAGATGACCTGTAGTCTCGCTCAGATGACCTGTAGTCTTCAGATGACCTGCAGTGTCGCTCAGATGACCTGCAGTGTCGCTCAGATGACCTGTAGTCTCGCTCAGATGACCTGCAGTGTCGCTCAGATGACCTGTAGTCTCGCTCAGATGACCTGTAGTCTCGCTCAGATGACCTGTAGTCTCACTCAGATGACCTGGAGTCTCGCTGTAGTCTCGCTCAGATGACCTGTAGTCTCGCTCAGATGACCTGTAGTCTCGCTCAGATGACCTGTAGTCTTCAGATGACCTGTAGTCTTCAGATGACCTGCAGTCTCGCGCAGATGACCTGTAGTCTCACTCAGATGACCTGTAGTCTCGCTGTAGTCTCGCTCAGAAGACCTGGAGTCTCGCTCAGATGACCTGCAGTCTCGCTCAGATGACCTGTAGTCTCGTTCAGATGACCTGTAGTCTCGCTCAGATGACCTGTAGTCTCGCTCAGATGACCTGTAGTCTCGCTCAGATGACCTGTAGTCTCGTTCAGATGACCTGTAGTCTCGTTCAGATGACCTGTAGTCTCACTCAGATCGCTCAGATGACCTGTAGTCTCGCTCAGATGACCTGTAGTCTCACTCAGATCGCTCAGATGACCTGTAGTCTCGCTCAGATGACCTGCAGTCTCGCTCAGATGACCTGTAGTCTCGCTCAGATGACCTGTAGTGTCGCTCAGATGACCTGCAGTCTCGCTCAGATGACCTGTAGTCTCGCTCAGATGACCTGTAGTCTCGCTCAGATGACCTGTAGTGTCGCTCAGATGACCTGGAGTCACATTGTCGTCTGTTTGTCCACAGTCTGCATGAGCTGGTGAAACATGATGTAAACGGCCTGATCTTTAAAGACTCTCATGAACTGTCTGAGCAGCTGCAGGTACAGTTCAACATTTATTTGTTTAAATTTCATTTACATAAAAAATGATGATTTGAAATTGCCATAATCTAATTTTAAAAGTTCTGTTGAACAAAAAAAAGAACAACATTTTAAATCAAGAGTAAACTGGCCACAAACCTGGAGAAACGGCTCCAGTTTAACCCGACACGTCAGAACTCAGATTAAAGATGATCCAGTTTAGTCCCGGTTTAGTCCCGGTTTAGTCCCTGTTTAGTCCCGGTTTAGTCCCGGTTTAGTCCCGGATTAGTCCCGGTTTAGTCCCGGTTTAGTCCCGGTTTAGTCCCGGTTTAGTCCCGGTTTAGTCCCGGTTTAGTCCCGGTTTGGACCCGGTTTAGTCCCGGATTAGTCCCGGTTTAGACGCGGTTTAGTCCCGGTTTAGTCCCGGTTTAGACCCGGTTTAGACCCGGTTCGGTCCCGGTTCGGACCCGGTTCGGACCCGGTTTGGACCCGGTTTGGACCCGGTTTAGACGCGGTTTAGTCCCGGTTTAGTCCCGGTTTGGACCCGGTTTAGTCCCGGATTAGTCCTGGTTTAGACGCGGTTTAGACCCGGTTTTAGTCCCGGTTTAGTCCCGGTTTAGTCCCGGTTTAGACGCGGTTTAGTCCCGGTTTAGACCCGGTTTAGTCCCGGTTTAGAGACGGTTTAGACCCGGTTTAGTCCCGGTTTAGTCCCGGTTTAGTCCCGGTTTAGTCCCGGTTTAGACGCGGTTTAGTCCCGGTTTAGTCCCGGTTTAGACCCGGTTTAGACCCGGTTTAGTCCCGGTTTAGACCCCGTTTAGTCCCGGTTTAGTCACGGTTTAGTCACGGTTTAGACCCGGTTTAGACCCGGTTTAGACCCGGTTTAGACCCGTTTAGACCCGGTTTAGTCCCGGTTTAGACCCGGTTTAGTCCCGGTTTAGTCCCGGTTTAGACCCGGTTTAGTCCCGGTTTAGACCCGGTTTAGACCCGGTTTAGACCCGGTTTAGTCCCGGTTTAGACCCGGTTTAGTCCCGGTTTAGACCCAAACTAATGAGAAGGTTAATCATTTAAGCAGAAGTTTGGAGGACCACGTAGAGTTATAGATGTTCATGTCATATGGGAAAAGACAAAGTTCAAATGTGTCACTGGACAAATCGTTGGAGTGAAGACGTTTCTCTGCTCGTCCAAGTCTCTTCTTCAGTTCTGGTCAGATGCTGCTGGACACTGCCTTACATCTGTCTGCAGGGGGCGCTAACCACACTGAAACTAAACATCTATTGTCTCCAGTTTCAGCTGGAGCTACCATATTCAGCCCTTAACGACCCTGCTGTTGTTCTCTTTGTTCTGAGACCCAGAACAAACAGAACAACAGCAGGGTCGTCTTCAGTCCTACGATCGTACAGGATCGTACAGGTTTATACAGGTTTATACAGGTTTATACAGGTTTATACAGGTTTATACAGGTTTATACAGGTTTATACAGGTTTATACAGGTTTATACAGGGTCATACAGGTTTATACAGGTTTATACAGGATCATACAGGTTTATACAGGTTTATACAGGTTTTTACAGGTTTATACAGGATCATACAGGTTTATACAGGTTTATACAGGTTTATACAGGATCATACAGGTTTATACAGGTTTATACAGGTTTATACAGGTTTATACAGGTTTATACAGGTTTATACAGGGTCATACAGGTTTATACAGGTTTATACAGGGTCATACAGGTTTATACAGGTTTATACAGGATCATACAGGTTTATACAGGTTTATACAGGGTCATACAGGTTTATACAGGTTTATACAGGATCATACAGGTTTATACAGGATCATACAGGATCATACAGGTTTATACAGGTTTTTACAGGTTTATACAGGGTCGTCGTCTAGGCCCCTGCAGAACGTCTGAGATTACGACCTCAAAGTCTATAACATAAACATGATCTGTTCTGTTTTGAGATCCACCGGCTCTAATCTCTCTGTTCCGTGTCCAGGCTCTGCTGTCCGACTTCCCGTCGCCGCAGGACGGAAAACTGACCTCGTTTAGAACCAACCTCCGGTCGACCCGAGGCCCGAGCTGGGACGACCTGTGGGACCAGAACGTGCTGCCCCTGATCCAACACTGACCAGAGTGAACTCACATAGAACAGCTGAATTTAAGACAAACGGCTGAACAGGAGGCACACGCACACGCAGACGCACACGCAGACGCAGAGGCACACACGGAGTGGACGCAGACGCACACACAGTGGACGCACACGCAGACGCAGACACACACGCAGAGGCACACACGGAGTGGACGCACACGCAGACGCACACACAGACGCACACACACACAGAGTGGACGCACACGCAGACGCACACACACACACAGAGAGGACGCACACGCAGACACAGACGCACACGCAGACACACACACACACACACGCGGAGAGGACACACGCGGCATGTGAGCCCAGGACAAACCACGGAGTGAAGAGACCTGAACCACTGACCCTCTGGTCGGCCTGTAAATGTCCCACAGTCATAATGATGTAAAGTTCCTGAAGTTTTATTTTTCTCACATTTAGTGTTTGAAATGTTTTTTTTACGGCGTCATTACTTTTACAAAACCATGACCAAAGACACTCGGGTAAAGTTATATTTTTATAGAAATGAAATGAGTCAAATGTGTAAATAATAAAACATTTAATGTCTCAGTTTTTTATACAGTTTGATTATTTCTATTTGAGATTCTCTGTTGTAGTGAAATATTCTTCTGACGGGTCCAGACAAAACCTCGTGAAGGATCCCGACTCGTTCTGCAGAAAAAGAGTTAATGATGAGTCTGGGTGAGGAGGGACTACGTTTCCCATGATGCCGCTCACCCAGCCTCTGTGTGAAGCCTCTGTACGAGTCCGGGCTCCTGACGGTGGAGCAGATGAAAACGTCGGGACTCGAACTCGACAAGATCCGACAGAGAAGTGACACCAGCGTCTCCACGACGACCGGGTCATACACCACGTCTGCAACACAGCGGACATGAGCGCCCCCTGTGCTCGTCTGACAGTACTGCCACATGAGCGCCCCCTGTGCTCGTCTGACAGTACTGCCACATGCTGATCATGTCTATAAACACAACAGACCTGCCGCCATCACCGTGTCTGCTCTGAAGGCTCTGAGCTGCTCCTCTGTCACACACGACCAGTCCAGTTCCTCCACCTGCACCACCTGAACAGACAGAGACACCACCTGAACAGACAGAGACACCACCTGAACAGACAGAGACACCACCTGAACAGACAGACACCACCTGAACAGACAGAGACACCACCTGAACAGACAGAGACACCACCTGAACAGAAAGAGACACCACCTGAACAGACAGAGACACCACCTGAACAGACAGAGACACCACCTGAACAGACAGACACCACCTGAACAGAAGAGACACCACCTGAACAGACAGAGACACCACCTGAACAGACAGAGACACCACCTGAACAGAAAGAGACACCACCTGAACAGAAAGAGACACCACCTGAACAGAAAGAGACACCACCTGAACAGAAAGAGACACCACCTGAACAGACAGAGACACCACCTGAACAGACAGACACCACCTGAACAGACAGAGACACCACCTGAACAGACAGAGACCAAACCGGGACCAGACCGGGAGCCAGTGTGCGTCACATACATGACATGTGTCACATATGTGAAGACGTATTGCACGAGTTCCTGATTGGCTAATCCACCTGTCAATCACACCCGTCTGCACTGGGGGACATTCACCTGTGACCGGTCTCTGGGTCCGAGCCCTGTCCTCACCGTTACCTGTCGGTCCAGTCGGTTCAGAGCGATGTTCTCCCTGAGTTTGTGGAGCACCTTTGGGTGACAGTCACTGAAGATGAAGCTAGAGGGAGCCAGAGAGCCGCAGACGGTGATCCCAGTGAAGCCGGCTCCACTGCCCAGCTCCAGGACCGACCTGAACAAACACCTGTGTTAGTTTGAAATGTTTGGGCTAGTTAACACTAGGGATGGGACGATATACCATAATATCGTTAATGGCGATAAAGGTTTGCAATTAATTGTTCGTGGCATTTTTTAATAATCGTGATCATTGCACATGATTATAATCACCTTCACGGCACCAGACTGCCTCAGGTTTCAACACAATGTTAAGATGTTAGTTCACGGCTCCTGCAGCTCTCTGAGCGGCTCCTGGCTCTCTGAGCGGCTCCTGGCTCTCTGAACGGCTCCTGGCTCTCTGAACGGCTCCTGGCTCTCTGAGCGGCTCCTGGCTCTCTGAGCGGCTCCTGGCTCTCTGAGCGGCTCCTGGCTCTCGGCTCTGGCTCTGACGGCTCCTGGCTCTCTGAGCGGCTCCTGGCTCTCTGAACGGCTCCTGGCTCTCTGAACGGCTGAACGGCTCCTGACTCTCTGAACGGCTCCTGAACTGGCTCCTGGCTCTCTGAACGGCTCCTGGCTCTCTGAACGGCTCCTGGCTCTCTGAACGGCTCCTGGCTCTGAACGGCTCCTGGCTCTCTGAGCGGCTCCTGGCTCTCTAAACGGCTCCTGGCTCTCTGAACGGCTCCTGGCTCTCTGAACGGCTCCTGGCTCTCTGAACGGCTCCTGGCTCTCTGAACGGCGGCTCCTGGCTCTCTCTGAACGGCTCCTGGGCTCCTGGCTCTCTGAGCGGCTCCTGGCTCTCTGAACGGCTCCTGGCTCTCTGAACGGCTCCTGGCTCTCTGAGCGGCTCCTGGCTCTCTGACGCGGCTCCTGGCTCTCTGAGCGGCTCCTCCTGGCTCTCTGAACGGCTCCTGGCTCTCTGAACGGCTCCTGGCTCTCTGAACGGCTCCTGGCTCCTGGCTCTGGCTCTCTGAACGGCTCCTGGCTCTCTGAGCGGCTCCTGGCTCTCTGAGCGGCTCCTGGCTCTCTGAAACGGCTCCTGGCTCTCTGAGCGGCTCCTGGCTCTCTGAGCGGCTCCTGGCTCTCTGAACCGGCTCCTGGCTCTCTCTGAACGGCTCCTGGCTCTCTGAACGGCTCCTGGCTCTCTGAAACGGCTCCTGGCTCTCTGAGCGGCTCCTGGCTCTCTGAGCGGCTCCTGGCTCTGGCTCTCTAAACGGCTCCTGGCTCTCTGAACGGCTCTGGCTCTCTCTAAACGGCTCCTGGCTCTCTGAGCGGCTCTGGCTCTCTGGCTCTCTGAACGGCTCCTGGCTCTCTGAACGGCTCCTGGCTCTCTGAGCGGCTCCTGGCTCTCTGAGCGGCTCCTGGCTCTCTGAAACGGCTCCTGGCTCTCTGAACGGCTCCTGGCTCTCTGAGCGGCTCCTGGCTCTCTGAGCGGCTCCTGGCTCTCTGAACGGCTCCTGGCTCTCTGAACGGGCTCCTGGCTCTCTGAACGGCTCCTGGCTCTCTGAACGGCTCCTGGCTCTCTCTGAGGGCTCCTGGCTCTCTGAGCGGCTCCTGGCTCTCTGAACGGCTCCTGGCTCTCTGAAACGGCTCCTGGCTCTCTGAACGGCTCCTGGCTCTCTGAACGGCTCCTGGCTCCTGGCTCTCTCTCTGACGGCTCCTGGCTCTCTCTGAACGGCTCCTGGCTCTCTGAACGGCTCCTGGCTCTCTGAACGCTCGGCTCTCTGAACGGCTCTGGGCTCTCTGAACGGCTCCTGGCTCTCTGAACGGCTCCTGGCTCTCTGAGCGGCCCTGGCTCTCTGAACGGCTCCTGGCTCTCTGAACGGCTCCTGGCTCTCTGAACGGCTCCTGGCTCTCTGAAACGGCTCCTGGCTCTCTGAACGGCTCCTGGCTCTCTGAGCGGCTCCTGGCTCTCTGAGCGGCTCCTGGCTCTCTGAACGGCTCCTGGCTCTCTGAACGGCTCCTGGCTCTCTGAACGGCTCCTGGCTCCTGGCTCTCTGAACGGCTCCTGGCTCTCTGAGCGGCTCCTGGCTCTCTGAGCGGCTCCTGGCTCTCTGAACGGCTCCTGGCTCTCTGAACGGCTCCTGGCTCTCTGAACGGCTCCTGGCTCTCTGAGCGGCTCCTGAACGGCTCCTGGGCTCCTGGCTCTCTGAACGGCTCCTGGCTCTCTGAACGGCTCCTGGCTCTCTGAACGGCTCCTGGCTCTCTGAGCGGCTCCTGGCTCTCTGAGCGGCTCCTGGCTCTCTGAACGGCTCCTGGCTCTCTGAACGGCCTGGGCTCTCTGAGCGGCTCCTGGCTCTCTGAACGGCTCCTGGCTCTCTGAACGGCTCCTGGCTCTCTGAACGGCTCCTGGCTCTCTGAACGGCTCTCTGAGCGGCTCCTGGCTCTCTAAGCGGCTCCTGGCTCTCTGAAACGGCTCCTGGCTCTCTAAACGGCTCCTGGCTCTCTGAACGGCTCCTGGCTCTCTGAGCGGCTCCTGGCTCTCTGAACGGCTCCTGGCTCTCTGAACGGCTCCTGGCTCTCTGAACGGCTCCTGGCTCTCTGAACGGCTCCTGGCTCTCTGAACGGCTCCTGGCTCTCTGAGCGGCTCCTGGCTCTCTGAGCGGGCTCTGGCTCTCTGAACGGCTCCTGGCTCCTGGCTCTCTGAACGGCTCCTGGCTCTCTCTCTCTGAGCGGCTCCTGGCTCTCTGAGCTCTCTGAGCGGCTCCTGGCTCTCTGAGCGGCTCCTGGCTCTCTGAACGGCGGCTCCTGGCTCTCTGAAACGGCTCCTGGCTCTCTGAACGGCTCCTGGCTCTCTGGGCTCCTGGCTCTCTGAGCGGCTCCTGGCTCTCTGACGGCTCCTGGCTCTCTGAGCTCCTGGCTCTCTGAGCGGCTCTGGCTCTCTGAACGGCTCCTGGCTCTCTGAGCGGCTCCTGGCTCTCTAAACGGCTCCTGGCTCTCTGAACGGCTCCTGGCTCTCTGAGCGGCTCCTGGCTCTCTGAGCGGCTCCTGGCTCTCTGAACGGCTCCTGGCTCTCTGAACGGCTCCTGGCTCTGAGCTGCTCCTGGCTCTCTGAACGGCTCCTGGCTCTCTGAACGGCTCCTGGCTCCTGGCTCTCTGAGCGGCTCCTGGCTCTCTGAACGGCTCCTGGCTCTCTGAACGGGCTCCTGGCTCTCTGAACGGCTCCTGGCTCTCTGAACGGCTCCTGGCTCTCTGAGGCTCCTGGCTCTCTGGCTCTCTGAACGGCTCCTGGCTCTCTAAACGGCTCCTGGCTCTCTGAACGGCTCCTGGCTCTCTGAACGGCTCCTGGCTCTCTGAACGGCTCCTGGCTCTCTGAACGGCTCCTGGCTCTCTGAGCGGCTCCTGGCTCTCTGAGCGGCTCCTGGCTCTCTGAACGGCTCCTGGCTCTCTGGCTCTCCTGGCTCTCTGAACGGCTCCTGGCTCTCTGAACGGCTCCTGGCTCTCTGAGCGGCTCCTGGCTCTCTGAACGGCTCCTGGCTCTCTGAGCGGCTCCTGGCTCTCTGAACGGCTCCTGGCTCCTGGCTCTCTGAACGGCTCCTGGCTCTCTGAACGGCTCCTGGCTCTCTGAGCGGCTCCTGGCTCTCTGAACGGCTCCTGGCTCTCTGAACGGCTCCTGGCTCTCTGAGCGGCTCCTGGCTCTCTGAGCGGCTCCTGGCTCTCTGAACGGCTCCTGGCTCTCTGAACGGCTCCGGCTCCTGCTCTCTGGCTCTCTGAACGGCTCCTGGCTCTCTGAACGGCTCCTGGCTCTGAACGGCTCCTGGCTCTGGCTCTCTGAACGGCTGAGCGGCTCCTGGCTCTCTGAACGGCTCCTGGCTCTCTGAACGGCTCCTGGCTCTCTGAACGGCTCCTGGCTCTCTGAACGGCTCCTGGCTCTCTGAACGGCTCCTGGCTCTCTGAACGGCTCCTGGCTCTCTGAGGCGGCTCCTGGCTCTCTGAGCGGCTCCTGGCTCTCTGAACGGCTCCTGGCTCTGAACGGCTCCTGGCTCTCTGAACGGCTCCTGGCTCTCTGAACGGCTCCTGGCTCTCTGAACGGCTCCTGGCTCTCTGAACGGCTCCTGGCTCTCTGAACGGCTCCTGGCTCTCTGAACGGCTCCTGGCTCTCTGAACGGCTCTCTCTGAGCGGCTCCTGGCTCTCTGAACGGCTCCTGGCTCTCTGAACGGCTCCTGGCTCTCTGAGCGGCTCCTGGCTCTCTGAACGGCTCCTGGCTCTCTGAACGGCTCCTGGCTCTCTGAACGGCTCCTGGCTCTCTGAACGGCTCCTGGCTCTCTGAACGGCTCCTGGCTCTCTGAGGCGGCTCCTGGCTCTCTCTGAGCGGCTCCTGGCTCTCTGAACGGCTCTCTCTCTGAGCGGCTCCTCTCTCTGAACGGCTCTCTCTCTGAACGGCTCCTGGCTCTCTGAACGGCTCCTGGCTCTCTGAACGGCTCCTGGCTCTGAACGGCTGGCTCTCTGAGCGGCTCCTGGCTCTCTGAGCGGCTCCTGGCTCTCTGAGCGGCTCCTGGCTCTCTGAACGGCTCCTGGCTCTCTGAACGGCTCCTGGCTCTCTGAGCGGCTCCTGGCTCTCTGAACGGCTCCTGGCTCTCTGAGCGGCTCCTGGCTCTCTGAGCGGCTCCTGGCTCCTGGCTCTCTGAGCGGCTCCTGGCTCTCTGAGCGGCTCCTGGCTCTCTGAACGGCTCCTGGCTCTCTGAACGGCTCTTGGCTCTCTGAGCGGCTCCTGGCTCTCTGAACGGCTCCTGGCTCTCTGAACGGCTCCTGGCTCTCTGAACGGCTCCTGGCTCCTGAGCGGCTCCTGGCTCTCTGAACGGCTCCTGGCTCTCTGAACGGCTCCTGGCTCTCTGAACGGCTCCTGGCTCTCTGACGGGCTCCTGGCTCTCTGAACGGCTCCTGGCTCTGAGCTGAGCGGCTCCTGGCTCTCTGAGCGGCTCCTGGCTCTCTGAGCGGCTCCTGGCTCTCTGAGCGGCTCCTGGCTCTCTGAAACGGCTCCTGGCTCTCTGAACGGCTCCTGGCTCTCTGAACGGCTCCTGGCTCTCTGAGCGGCTCCTGGCTCTCTGACGGCTCTCCTGGCTCTCTGAGCGGCTCCTGGCTCTCTGAGCGGCTCTGCTCTCTGACGGCTCCTGGCTCTCTGAGCGGCTCCTGGCTCTCTGAGCGGCTCCTGGCTCTCTGAGCGGCTCCTGGCTCTCTGAGCGGCTCCTGGCTCTCTGAGCGGCTCCTGGCTCTCTGAGCGGCTCCTGACTCTGAGCGGCTCCTGGCTCTCTAAACGGCTCCTGTCTCTCTGAACGGCTCCTGGCTCTCTGGCTCTCTGAACTCTCCTGGCTCTCTGAACGGCTCCTGGCTCTCTGAGCGGCTCCTGGCTCTCTGAGCGGCTCCTGGCTCTCTGAACGGCTCCTGGCTCTCTGAACGGCTCTTGGCTCTCTCTGAACGGCTCTGGCTCTCTCTGAGCGGCTCCTGGCTCTCTGAGCGGCTCCTGGCTCTCTGAACGGCTCCTGGCTCTCTGAACGGCTCCTGGCTCTCTGAACGGCTCTGGCTCTCTGAACGGCTCCTGGCTCTCTGAGCGGCTCCTGGCTCTCTGAACGGCTCCTGGCTCTCTCTGAGCGGCTCCTGGCTCTGAACGAGCGGGCTCCTGGCTCCTGGCTCTCTGAGCGGCTCCTGCTCTCTGAGCTGCTGAGCGGCTCCTGGCTCTCTGAGCGGCTCCTGGCTCTCTGAGCGGCTCCTGGCTCTCTGAGCGGCTCCTGACTCTGAGCGGCTCCTGGCTCTCTGAACGGCTCCTGGCTCCTGGCTCTCTGAGCGGCTCCTGGCTCTCTGAACGGCTCCTGGCTCTCTGAACGGCTCCTGGCTCTCTGAACGGCTCCTGGCTCTCTGAACGGCTCCTGGCTCTCTGAACGGCTCCTGGCTCTCTGAACGGCTCCTGGCTCTCTGAACGGCTCCTGGCTCTCTGAACGGCTCCTGGCTCTCTGAACGGCTCCTGGCTCTCTGAACGGCTCCTGGCTCTCTGCTCTCTGAACGGCTCCTGGCTCTCTGAACGGCTCCTGGCTCTCTGAGCGGCTCCTGGCTCTCTGAGCGGCTCCTGGCTCTCTGAGCGGCTCCTGGCTCTCTGAACGGCTCTGGCTCTCTGAGCGGCTCTGGCTCTCTGAGCGGCTCCTGGCTCTCTGAACGGCTCCTGGCTCTCTGAACGGCTCCTGGCTGAGAACGGCGGCTCCTCCTGGCTCTCTGAACGGCTCCTGGCTCTCTGGCGGCTCCTGGCTCTCTGAACGGCTCCTGGCTCTCTGAGCGGCTCCTGGCTCTCTGAACGGCTCCTGGCTCTCTGAACGCTCTGGCTCTCTGGCTCCTGGCTCTCTGAACGGCTCCTGGCTCTGAACGGCTCCTCTCTGGCTCTCTGAACGGCTCCTGGCTCCTGGCTCTCTGAACGGCTCCTGGCTCTCTGAACGGCTCCTGGCTCTCTGAACGGCTCCTGGCTCTGAACGGCTCCTGGCTCTCTGAACGGCTCCTGGCTCTCTGAGCGGCTCCTGGCTCTCTGAGGCTCCTGGCTCTCTGAACGGCTGGCTCTCTGAACGGCTCCTGGCTCTCTGAACGGCTCCTGGCTCTCTGAGAACGGCTCCTGGCTCTCTGATCGGCTCCTGGCTCTCTGAGGCTCGGCTCTCTGAGCGGCTCCTGGCTCTCTGAGCGGCTCCTGGCTCTCTGAGCGGCTCCTGGGCTCCTGGCTCTCTGAGCGGCTCCTGGCTCTCTGAGCGGCTCCTGGCTCTCTGAACGGGCTCCTGTCTCTCTGAACGGCTCCTGGAGCTCCTGGCTCTCTGAGAACGGCTCCTGGCTCTCTGAACGGCTCCTGGCTCTCTGAACGGGCTCCTGGCTCTGGCTAAAAAAACGGCTCCTGGCTCTCTGAACGGCTGAACCTGGCTCTGGCTCTCTGAACTCCTGGCTCTCTCGGCTCCTGGCTCTCTGAGCGGCTCCTGGCTCTCTGAGCGGCTCCTGGCTCTCTAAACGGCTCTCTAAACGGCTCTGGCTCTCTGAACGGCTCCTGGCTCTCTGAGCGGCTCCTGGCTCTCTGAGCGGCTCCTGGCTCTCTGAGCGGCTCCTGGCTCTCTGAACGGCTCCTGGCTCTCTGAACGGCTCCTGGCTCTGAACGCTCTCTGAGCGGCTCCTGGCTCTCTGAACGGCTCCTGGCTCCCTGGCTCTCTGAGCGGCTCCTGGCTCTCTGAACGGCTCCTGGCTCTCTGAACTCTCCTGGAACTCTCTGGCTCCTGGCTCTCTGAACGGCTCCTGGCTCTCTGAACGGCTCCTGGCTCTCTGAACGGCTCCTGGCTCTCTGAACGGCTCCTGGCTCTCTGAACGGCGGCTCCTGGCTCTCTGAACGGGCTCCTGGCTCTCTGAACGGCTCTCTCTGGCTCTCTGAACGGCTCCTGGCTCTCTGAACGGCTCCTGGCTCTCTGAACGGCTCCTGGCTCCTGGGGCTCTCTGAACGGCTCCTGGCTCTCTGAACGGCTCCTGGCTCTCTGAACGCTCCTGGCTCTCTGAACGGCTCCTGGCTCTCTGAACGGCTCCTGGCTCTCTGAACGGCTCCTGGCTCTCTGAACGGCTCCTGGCTCTCTGAACGGCTCCTGGCTCTCTGAACGGCTCCTGGCTCTCTGAGCGGCTCCTGGCTCTCTGAGCGGCTCCTGGCTCTCTGAGCGGCTCCTGGCTCTCTGAGCGGCTCCTGGCTCTCTCTCTGAGCGGCTCCTGGCTCTCTGAACGGCTCCTGGCTCTCTGAGCGGCTCCTGGCTCTCTGAGCGGCTCCTGGCTCTCTGAGCGGCTCCTGGCTCTCTGAGCGGCTCCTGGCTCTCTGAACGGCTGGTACCTGTTGATGAAATACTGTTGGTTTTCCAGGGCCCATTCTGCCAGGTGCAGCGCCGCCTCCCATGTGACCAGCCCCGTGGTGCCCTCTGAAATCACAGCCACGTTCTCCTGCAGCGTCACAGCGCCCCCACCTGGCTAAAGGACCACAGAGACATGAAGGAGGACACCCGGAGGAGGACACGCGAAGGAGGACAAGCAGAGGAGGACACGCGGAGGAGGACACGTGGAGGAGGAGGACACGCGGAGGAGGACACGCGGAGGAGGACACGCGGAGGAGGACACGCGGAGGAGGAGGAGGAGGACACGAGGAGGAGGAGGACACGTGGGAGGAGGACACGCGGAGGAGGACACGCGAAGGAGGACACACGGAGGAGGACACACGGAGGAGGACAAGCGGAGGAGGACACGCGGAGGAGGACACGTGGAGGAGGACACGCGGAGGAGGAGGACACGCGGAGGAGGAGGACACGAGGAGGAGGAGGACACGCGAAGGAGGAGGACACGGAGGGAGGGAGGAGGAGGACACGCGGGAGGAGGACACACGCGACACGCGGAGGACACGCGGAGGAGGAGGACACGAGGAGGAGGAGGACACGAGGAGGAGGAGGACACGAGGAGGAGGAGGAGGAGGACACGAGGGAGGACACGAGGAGGACACGAGGAGGAGGAGGACACGAGGAGGAGGAGGACACGAGGAGGAGGAGGACACGAGGAGGAGGAGGACACGAGGAGGAGGAGGACACGAGGAGGACACACATGTGTAAAGTGACTTTATATAAAGTGTTTTTTTGACTTTGACGCCTGAGTTAAAGCCTCAAACTTGTTCAGATGTTTAATGTGAAAATGCAGGTACCAGGAAGTAGGACTTGTAGCAGTGCGGCGTCTCCGCGGCGCCGACGACCTGAGCCAGAGCGTCGTACAGCTGGTCTGAGGGGTCACACGACGCCTCCTGCTCCTGAGAAAACAGAAGAAGAAGAGACTCGGGTCATGAAACAACCGGCGATTCATGGACAGAACCGGGACTAAAATGTTAAATGTGTTTGACATGAAGCTCTGACCCGTTTGATGAGCTCAGTGACGAAGAGTTTCCTGTATCGAGCCGAGGGCGGAAAGTCCGAGCACAACGGATGAAAACACGTCTGAAAAAACAAATATGAAACAAAACTCAAACCACTGACATGTGAAAACCACTGGGGGGCGCTCCACTGACATGTGAAAAAACCACTGGGGGGCGCTCCACAGACACTGACATGTGAAAACCACTGGGGGGGCGCTCACACTGACATGTGAAAACCACTGGGGGGCGCTCCACAGACATGTGAAAACCACTGGGGGGCGCTCCACAGACATGTGAAAACCACTGGGGGGCGCTCACACTGACATGTGAAAACCACTGGGGGGCGCTCCACAGACACTGACATGTGAAAACCACTGGGGGGCGCTCCACAGACACTGACATGTGAAAAACGCCTCAAACTCATTAAAAACAGTTTGAATGTTTTTACCTGACTCAGTACTTGTGAAATCACGTCTGTGGAGTCGCTGGAGTGAAGTTCCTCTTCTACAAACTGTAAAACAAACAGTACATGAAAATTAGCATCATTTTATGTTTTTGAATAAATACAATATTACACATAAAATAGTTTAAACAAAAGACCCGAGATGCAGCAAATAAACAGGAAACTTCAACCTGCAGCTCAGGTCTGACGGAATTCAAACTAAAATAACTAAATCTCCACCAGAAATACAGATAAATAAATATAATACAGATAAATAAATATAAACACAGATAAATACAGATAAATAAATATAAATACAGATAAATAAATATAAACACAGATAAATACAGATAAATAAATATAAACACAGATAAATAAATATAAATACAGATAAATATAAATACAGATAAATAAATATAAACACAGATAAATAAATATAAATACAGATAAATACAGATAAATATAAATACAGATAAATAAATATAAACACAGATAAATAAATATAAATACAGATAAATACAGATAAATAAATATAAATACAGATAAATAAATAAAACACAGATAAATACAGATAAATAAATATAAATACAGATAAATAAATACAGATAAATACAGATAAATACAGATAAATATAACACAGATAAATAAATATAAACACAGATAAATACAGATAAATAAATATAAATACAGATAAATAAATATAAATACAGATAAATAAATATAAATACAGATAAATAAATATAAATACAGATAAATAAATATAAACACAGATAAATACAGATAAATAAATATAAATACAGATAAATAAATATAAATACAGATAAATAAATATAAATACAGATAAATACAGATAAATATAAATACAGATAAATAAATATAAAAATACAGATAAATAAAGATAAATATAAATACAGATAAATAAAGATAAATACAGATAAATAAATATAAATACAATAAATACAGATAAATATAAACACAGATAAATAAATATAAATAACAGATAAATACAGATAAATAAATATAAATACAGATAAATAAATATAATACAGATAAATAATATAAATACAGATAAATAAATATAATACAGATAACTAAATATAATACAGATAAATAACAGATAAATACAGATATAAATATAAATACAGATAAATAATATAAATACAGATAAATAAAGATAAATACAGATAAACAGATAAATAAATACAGACAGATAAATAAATATAAATACAGATAAATAATATATAAATACAGATAAATATAAATAAATAATATAAATACAGATAAATAATATAAACACAGATAAATAAATAAAAAATACAGATAAATATAAATAAAAATACAGATAAATAAATATAAATACAGATAAATAAATATAAACACAGATAAATACAGATAAATAAATATAAATACAGATAAATAAATATAAACACAGATAAATACAGATAAATAAATATAAATACAGATAAATAAATATAAACACAGATAAATACAGATAAATAAATATAAATACAGATAAATAAATATAAATACAGATAAATACAGATAAATAAATATAAATACAGATAAATAAATATAAATAAATACAGATAAATATAAATACAGATAAATAAAAAATACAGATAAATAAATATAAATACAGATAAATAAATATAAACACAGATAAATACAGATAAATAAATATAAATACAGATAAATAAATATAATACACAGATAAATAAATATAAATACAGATAAATAAATATAAATACAGATAAATACATGATACAGATAAATAAAATAAATAAAATACAGATAAATAAATATAAATACAGATAAATAACAGATAAATAAATATAAATACAGATAAAATACAATAAATAAATATAATACAGATAAATAAATATAAATACAGATAATAAATATATACATAAATAAATACAATATAAATACAGATAAATAAATATAAATACAGATAAATAAATATAAATACAGAGTTCCAAAATGTGTATTTCCAGGTTTGATTCCCTGAACGATGAGTCGGTGTGATTATTGTGACAGGCTCAGACCAAAATGCTGTTTTTATATAAAACACATTCGATTTGGTGAAGTTTAACAAAGCTCCATCTCTGTGTGAAATCCTGTCTTCTGTCCTCTGTCCTGTCCTGTCCTCTGTCCTGTCCTCTGTCCTGTCCTCTGTCCTGTCTTCTGTCCTCTGTCCTGTCCTGTCTTCTGTCCTCTGTCCTGTCTTCTGTCCTCTGTCCTGTCTTCTGTCCTCTGTCCTGTCTTCTGTCCTCTGTCCTGTCCTCTGTCCTGTCTTCTGTCCTGTCTTCTGTCCTCTGTCCTGTCTTCTGTCCTCTGTCCTGTCTTCTGTCCTGTCTTCTGTCCTCTGTCCTCTGTCCTGTCTTCTGTCCTCTGTCCTGTCTTCTGTCCTGTCTTCTGTCCTCTGTCCTGTCTTCTGTCCTGTCCTCTGTCCTGTCCTCTGTCCTCTGTCCTGTGTCCTCTGTCCTGTCTTCTGTCCTCTGTCCTGTCCTCTGTCCTGTCCTGTGTCCTCTGTCCTGTCTTCTGTCCTGTCCTGTGTCCTCTGTCCTGTCTTCTGTCCTGTCCTGTGTCCTCTGTCCTGTCTTCTGTCCTCTGTCCTGTCCTGTCCTCGTCCTGTCTGTGTCCTGTGTCCTCTGTCCTGTCTTCTGTCCGTCCTCTGTCCTGTCCTCTGTCCTGTCTTCTGTCCTGTCCTGTGTCCTCTCTGTCCTCTGTCCTGTCTTCTGTCCTCTGTCCTGTCCTCTGTCCTGTCCTGTGTCCTGTGTCCTCTGTCCTGTCTTCTGTCCTCTGTCCTGTCCTCTGTCCTCTCTTCACTGAAGACGCCTTTTCAGTCAAATCTCAGAGTTTCTTGAGAAACGACAAACATCTCTGGATATTTCTGTGACGTGACCACTGATCCCCTGAAAGACACGAGTGTCTCTAAAGTCCTCAGACTGAGGACAGTGTCTCTTTAAAGTTTAAAGTTTATTCAGGTCGTGCACTTGAAGCCTGTTCACGCACGTCACGTAAAACAGAAACAGAGCAGTTTAAACCGTTATAAAAACACTCACGGCCCAAGGATAAGACTTCACTCGGCCCATGGAGAAGAAACGGTCCCGAAACATCCTCAAAATGTCGTTTTTATCGGGATCTGAGGCGTCTGTTATCATTTTTCACGCGTTGATCTGATTTAAACAGCAGACAGCACGTTTCTGATATCACCACTAACTGCGCATGCGTGGACTCCACCTAACTGCGCATGCGTGGACGCCATCTTGGAGCGGGTCGAGAGGAGCCGTTGTCAAAGAAACTAAGGAGTATTTTTAGTTTCATCAAAAGGCCGTATTTTAAAACACAAAATGCCTTCCCAGTGCGGTGCTATCGGCTGTTCCAATAAAGTCGATGCCGATGCAAAGCAGCGCGGGATAACGTTCCACAAGTAAGTTTTTAAAAGCGCTTTTCTTTGGCGTGTTTGTGTCTCTGCGCCGCCATGTTGCCCAGGTCCAACAGTCTGTGATACTTGACTTGTGTTTTCTCCATGTTTGTCTCATGTTTCTCTTCTGTTTGTCTGTTATACATCTGCAGAATGTCACAGGAGTTAGATTAAAGTTGTGTCATTAAAACAACTTCAGTGAATGAGAATCAGAGCAAAATGAGTGAAAATAATCAACTCTAAACCAGGTTTTAATAAAGAAAATAATTACTTTGACTTTGAAATATTAAATGAAGTAAAGTGAAATTGACCACACATCACATCTGTACAGTCTATGGTTCAAACCCAAACTGGGCTCTTGAGCAAGACACTTCACCCACCTGACCTCAGCTGTGTCAGGGCAAAAATACTAAAAATCAGACTGATCAAAACTAAAACTAGTATTTTACCTCCTCTGAGCAAGAATCGATACGAAAAAAGTCCCATGACACACACCACACACTTTTACACACACACACACAAACACACACACAAACACATATACACACATACATGTACACACACATACACACACATATACACACACACACACGTACACACACACATACACATATGTACACACACATGTACACACACACACATATACACACATACATGTACACACACATACACACACACACACATGTACACACACATACACACACACACACATGTACACACACATATACACACACACACACATGTACACACACATATACGCATACACACACACACATGTACACACACACACACACATGTACACACACATGTACACACACATGTACACACACACACACATATACACACATACACACACATGTACACACACATACACACATGTACACACACATATACACATACACACACGTACACACATATACACATAAACACACACATATACACATGCACACATACACACACATGTACACACACACATGTACACACACGTACACACACATACACACACGCACACACACATATACACATGCACACATACACACACATGTACACACACACACACACACAGCACACACATGTACACACACACATACACACACGCACACACACACATATACACATGCACACACACACACACACATGTACACATACACACACACACATACACACACATATACACATGCACACATACACACGCATACACACACACACCTACACACACACACACATATACACATACACACACATGTACACACACACATGTACACACACACACATACACACACATATACACACACACACGTATACACACACACACATGTACACATACACATATACACACACATACATACACACACACACACCTACACACACACACACACACACACATACACATATACACACACATATACACATACACACACATACATGCACATACACATGCACACACACACACCTACATACACACACACACACACACACACATACACACATATATATACACACACACACACACACATACACACTTCTTGTATTTAAATATAAATCTAATCAAAATCACAGCAGATGTTTCAGCCCGTTTCCTTCAGAGGCTGTTTTTAAACCCTCTTGTTTCTGTAGAGTCCCTTCAAACCCCGAGCGACGAGCCGTGTGGAAGCAGGCTTTGAGGAGAGACTTTGTGATCACCAAGTACACCGTGATCTGCAGCGCTCACTTTGAGGAGAAGGACATGGACCGGACCGGTCAGACCACGAGGCTCCGGGAGGGAGTGGTACCATCCATCTTCAACTTCCCCGATAAACAAGCCCCAAACCAGGTCATCAGGTTTAGAATCAAGTACCACCTGCAGTGTGTGTCCAGTGTGAGTCCAGTGTGAGTCCAGTGTGAGTCCAGTGTGTGTCCAGTGTGAGTCCAGTGTAAGTGTGAGTCCAGTGTAAGTCCAGTGTGAGTCCGGTGTGAGTCCGGTGTGAGTCCGGTGTGAGTCCGGTGTGAGTCCGGTGTGGGTCCAGTGTCTGCTATGTGCGTCCAGTGTGTGTCCAGTGTGTGTCCAGTGTGAGTCCAGTGTGAGTCCAGTGTGAGTCCAGTGTGAGTCCAGTGTAAGTGTGTGTCCAGTGTGACTCCAGTGTGAGTCCAGTGTGTGTCCAGTGTGAGTCCAGTGTGAGTCCAGTGTAAGTGTGTGTCCAGTGTGTGTCCAGTATGTGTCCAGTGTGAGTCCAGTGTGAGTCCAGTGTGAGTCCAGTGTGAGTCCAGTGTAAGTGTGACTCCAGTGTGACTCCAGTGTGACTCCAGTGTGAGTCCAGTGTGAGTCCAGTGTGTGTCCAGTGTGAGTCCAGTGTAAGTGTGAGTCCAGTGTAAGTCCAGTGTGAGTCCGGTGTGAGTCCGGTGTGGGTCCAGTGTCTGCTATGTGCGTCCAGTGTGAGTCCAGTGTGTGTCCAGTGTGAGTCCAGTGTCTGCAGTGTGTGTCCAGTGTGTGTCCAGCGTGTCTCCAGTGTGTGTCCAGTGTGTGTCCAGCGTGTCTCCAGTGTGTGTCCAGTGTGAGTCCAGTGTGAGTCCAGTGTGAGTCCGGTGTGGGTCCAGTGTCTGCTATGTGCGTCCAGTGTGCATCCAGTGTGAGTCCAGTGTGAGTCCAGTGTGGGTCCAGTGTGACTCCAGTGTGTGTCCAGTGTGTGTCCAGTGTGTGTCCAGTGTGCGTCCAGTGTGCGTCCAGTGTGCGTCCAGTGTGAGTCCAGTGTGAGTCCAGTGTGAGTCCAGTGTGAGTCCAGTGTGAGTGTGTGTCCAGTGTGAGTCCAGTGTAAGTGTGAGTCCAGTGGTGAGTCCAGTGTGAGTCCAGTGTGAGTCCAGTGTGTGTCCAGTGTGTGTCCAGTGTGTGTCCAGTGTGACTCCAGTGTGAGTCCAGTGTGAGTCCAGTGTGAGTCCAGTGTGTGTCCAGTGTGTGTCCAGTGTGAGTCCAGGACAGAGGATTGGATAATCTTGAACCAAAACACCAGATTATAACATATAAACTCGGTTCATGTCCAATGTTTTTGTGGTTAAAAATAAAATAGAAACACAAGTGTAAAAGCCTCGTGATGTGAACATTTCACACAGACGTCAGTTATTTCAAATCAAACCAGAGACTGTTGTATAAATGGACATAGCTAACATGCTAGCATAGACTGTTTATATAAATGGACATAGCTAACATGCTAGCATATACTGTTTATATAAATGGACATAGCTAACATGCTAGCATATACTGTTTATATAAATGGACATAGCTAACATGCTAGCATATACTGTTTATATAAAGATGGACATAGCTAACATGCTAGCACCGCGTCCCAAACAGGAAGTGATATGAAACCACATGATTATAAATGTAAATCAATATTTGTGTTTTCAGCCTCGGAGATCGAAGAGGAAAAAAAATCAAACTAAGAGAGGTGGAAAAAACAAAGCACAGGTAAGTTAAAAATGTGAGAGGAGCCGAGGGACAGAGGAGCCGAGGGACAGAGGGACAGAGGAGCAGAGGGACAGAGGGACAGAGGGGCAGAGGAGCAGAGGGGCAGAGGAGCAGAGGGACAGAGGGACAGAGGGACAGAGGAGCAGAGGAGCAGAGGGACAGAGGGGCAGAGGAGCAGAGGGACAGAGGAGCAGAGGGACAGAGGAGCCGAGGGACAGAGGGACAGAGGGACAGAGGAGCCGAGGGACAGAGGGGCAGAGGGACAGAGGGGCAGAGGGACAGAGGAGCAGAGGGACAGAGGGGCAGAGGGACAGAGGAGCAGAGGAGCAGAGGGACAGAGGGACAGAGGAGCAGAGGAGCAGAGGGACAGAGGAGCAGAGGGGCAGAGGAGCAGAGGGACAGAGGAGCAGAGGGACAGAGGAGCAGAGGGACAGAGAAGCAGAGGGGCAGAGGGACAGAGGAGCAGAGGGACAGAGGGACAGAGGAGCAGAGGGACAGAGGGACAGAGGAGCAGAGGGACAGAGGAGCAGAGGGACAGAGGAGCAGAGGGACAGAGGAGCAGAGGAGCAGAGGGACAGAGGAGCAGAGGGACAGAGGGACAGAGGAGCAGAGGGACAGAGGAGCAGAGGGACAGAGGGGCAGAGGAGCAGAGGGACAGAGGAGCAGAGGAGCAGAGGAGCTGCTGTTGTGGACGTCGTGTTTAACACATTTGTTGTTTTGTGTAGAAGGGGCCAAATAAAAAGTTTACTCCGAAAATCTATTTGCCAGAAGAACCGACAAAAGCGGTGAGTCTGACCCTCGACTGGACCTCACGGTCTGACCCTCGACTGGGCCTCACTGTCTGACCCTCGACTGCCCCTCGCTGTCTGACCCTCGACTGGGCCTCACTGTCTGACCCTCGACTGGACCTCACTGTCTGACCCTCGACTGGACCTCACTCTGACCCTCGACTGCCCCTCACTGTCTGACCCTCGACCTGGGCCTCACTGTCTGACCCTCGACTGGACCTCACTGTCTGACCCCTCGACTGGGCCTCACTGTCTGACCCTCGACTGGACCTCACTGTCTGTCTGACCCCTCGACTGGGCCTCACTGTCTGACCCTCGACTGGACCTCACTGTCTGACCCCTCGACTGGACCTCACTGTCTGACCCTCGACTGGACCTCACTGTCTGACCCCTCGACTGGACCTCACTGTCTGACCCTCGACTGGACCTCACTGTCTGACCCTCGACTGCCCCTCACTGTCTGACCCTCGACTGGGCCTCACTGTCTGACCCTCGACTGGACCTCACTGTCTGACCCTCGACTGGGCCTCACTGGACCTCATGTTTTTACAGAGACTAAAGGGAAATGTCCTGGTGAAAACTCAGGGTCATGTTCGTAAAAGTCTTTTTGATGTTTTGTCACTTTTTGAACACGGCTCTGGTTTAACTTTTGTTTTTAATTTTGAAGCCAAAAGCTCGAAAGTCGATCCGCGGGTGGAGGGGCGGAGTAAAGGCGGAGGCCATAGAGACGGCTCTGACACCTGAACCTCCACAGTCTCCTGCTGCTCCTGCTCCTGCTGCTCCTGGTCCTCCTGCTGCTCCTGCTGCTCCTGGTCCTCCTGCTGCTCCTGCTGCTCCGTTCTTCTCTGCAGAGGTAAGTCTCTGTACATTTTATCTTCGTATCGTCTCTTAACTTGAATATTGTTGTAGAAAGTTTGTTCTGCAGCTGCTGCTCTTGTTCTGGTGACGAGGGACAGTTCAGAACCTCGTCACAGAGCTGAAAAAAAAGAATGTAAAAAATGTGCTGCTGTAGTGTGATGTGCCTCATGCTCTCACCATGTTCCCACATGTTCTCCCCACGTCCTCCCCACGCTCTCCCCATGTTCTCATGCTCTCCTCATGCTCTCCTCATGCTCCCCCCACGTTCTCCCCACGTTCTCCCCACGTTCTCCCCACGTTCTCCCCATGTCCTCCCCATGTCCTCCCCATGTTCTCCCCATGTTCTCCCCATGTTCTCCTCATGTTCCAGGACCATCACTACGCCATCGCCCCTGACAACGTGAAGCAGAAGCTGGACGAGGCGTATCTGCGGATCGAGGATCTGCAGAAACAGCTGAGGAACTACAGAGACCGAATGAGACGCAAAGAGGCGGAGTTTCGAGTCCTGATGGGAGAGACACGGAGGCAGAACGAGCTCCTGAGTCAACTGATGGAGGGCAGCGAACTCTGGATCCTCTGTGACAAGTGTGGAGGAGGAAAGAACTGAGTGAGGAGGAAAGAACTGAGTGAGGAGGAAAGAACTGAGTGAGGAGGAAAGAACTGAGTGTGAGGAGGAAAGAACTGAGTGAGGAGGAAAGAACTGACTGAGTGAGGAGGAAAGAACTGAGTGTGAGGAGGAAAGAACTGAGTGTGGAGGAGGAAAGAACTGAGTGAGGAGGAGGAAAGAACTGAGTGGGGAGGAAAGAACTGAGTGAGGAGGAAAGAACTGAGTGAGGAGGAGGAAAGAACTGAGTGAGGAGGAAAGAACTGAGTGAGAGCAGGAAAGAAACTGAGTGTGGAGGAGGAAAGAACTGAGTGTGGAGGAGGAAAGAACTGAGTGTGGAGGAAAACTGAGAGGAGGAAGAACTGAGTGAGGAGGAAAGAACTGAGTGAGGAGGAAAGAACTGAGTGAGGAGGAAAGAACTGAGTGAGGAGGAAAGAACTGAGTGTGGAGGAGGAAAGAACTGAGTGTGAGGAGGAAAGAACTGAGTGTGGAGGAGGAAAGAACTGAGTGAGGAGGAAAGAACTGAGTGAGGAGGAAAGAACTGAGTGAGGAGGAAAGAACTGAGTGAGGAGGAAAGAACTGAGTGAGGAGGAAAAAGAACTGAGTGTGAGGAGGAAAGAACTGAGTGAGGAGGAAAGAACTGAGTGTGAGAGGAAAGAACTGAGTGTGGAGGAGGAAAAGAACTGAGTGTGGAGGAAAAGAACTGAGTGAGGAGGAAAGAACTGAGAGGAGGAAAGAACTGAGTGAGGAGGAAAGGAAAGAACTGAGTGAGGAGGAGGAAAGAACTGAGTGAGGAGGAGGAAAGAACTGAGTGAGGAGGAGGAAAGAACTGAGTGAGGAGGAAAGAACTGAGTGTGGAGGAGGAAAGAACTGAGTGAGGAGGAGGAAAGAACTGAGTGAGGAGGAAAGAACTGAGTGAGGAGGAAAGAACTGAGTGAGGAGGAAAAGAACTGAGTGTGGAGGAGGAGGAAAGAACTGAGTGTGGAGAGGGAAGAACTGAGTGAGAGGAGGAAAGAACTGAGTGTGAGGAGGAAAGAACTGAGTGTGAGGAGGAGGAAAGAACTGAGTGAGGAGGAAAGAAACTGTGAGTGAGAACTGAGGAAAGAACTGAGTGAGGAGGAGAACTGAGTGAGGAGGAAAGAACTGAGTGAGGAGGAAAGAACTGAGTGAGGAGGAAAGAACTGAGTGTGGAGGGAAAGGAGTGAAGAACTGAGTGTGGAGGAGGAAAGAACTGAGTGTGGAGGAGGAAAGAACTGAGTGTGGAGGAGGAAAGAACTGAGTGTGGAGGAGGAAAGAACTGAGTGTGGAGGAGGAAAGAACTGAGTGTGGAGAGGAAAGAACTGAGTGTGGAGGAGGAAAGAACTGAGTGTGGAGGAGGAAAGAACTGAGTGTGAGGAGGAAAGAACTGAGTGAGGAG
>JAIEZT010000019.1:32626770-32664270 GCA_019594935.1 Periophthalmus modestus | reverse complement strand
AGTAAAACAGCTGCATAACATCTATAAATTATTGTGTTTGTTAATGTATTAATATATTTTTTGTATTTATTTGATCGGGACACTGCATATTATTGAACATGTGTAGTTGCAGTGTAAAAATGCCTGATTATATCAAACGTAGCTCGTGTCTGTTCCTGTCGTGCTCTTCGTGCGGACCTTTTGTTTCACGGAGTTTGTTTCCGCCCGGACCGTTTTCAGGGACGGACTGTCAACAACAAACATGGCGGCCGAGCGCGTTTAACCTGAAACATCTGGAAAAAGTGACGCTTTTATCGCATTTTCTTTGGTAAGTTGTGCACTTTGTCTTTTTTATCCTTTGATACTCATTAAAGTGCACTGTCTGACATTTCCGATGGCTTCTCAAGTTTTTAATAAAGATTTGGAGGGTTATTTTTTAACACTTATGGGGAATACAGAGTGAAAAAGATGAATTAAATGACCAGTGTTTTCAAAAAGTAAAACACGTGGAGTGGTGTAGTTATTTATTTAATGTCAGTTGTTTCGTATTTAGTCGCGTTTGTCCCTGTTTTCTGTTGGCTCAATGTTAAATCAATGTCATTTCCCTCTGGCTCAAAAACTCAATATTTGAAGGACAAAAACGAGGCCGAAGAGAAAACAGTTTTATATCTGCTCTTTTAAACCTGATAGTTTTATATTTGTTGTTTTAAACGTGATAGTTTTATATTTGTTGTTTTAATCGTGATAGTTTTATATTTGTTGTTTTAATCGTGATAGTTTTATATTTGTTGTTTTAATTGTGATAGTTTTATATTTGTTGTTTTAAACGTGATAGTTTTATATTTGTTGTTTTAATCGTGATAGTTTTATATTTGTGTTTTAAAAACGTGATAGTTTTATTTTGTTTGTTGTTTTAAACGTGATAGTTTTTATATTTGTTGTTTTAAACGTGATAGTTTTATATTTGTTGTTTTAAACGTGATAGTTTTATATTTGTTGTTTTAAACCTGATAGTTTTATATTTGTTGTTTTAAACGTGATAGTTTTATATTTGTTGTTTTAATCGTGATAGTTTTATATTTGTTGTTTTAATCGTGATAGTTTTATATTTGTTGTTTTAATTGTGCTTAAATCTCTGAGACTCGGATCTTATTTTGTTTATTTTTACTCTTTTCCTTCACAATAGATTCGTCATAAAAATGTAAATTATATTTAAATAAACTTAAATAAACATTTAGACATGTCTCATGTGTGTGTTGTGTGGTGTATGTGTGTTGTGTGTTCTTTCTGGTGTGTGTTGTCTGTGTGTGTGTTGTGAGTGTGTATGTGTGTTGTGTGTATGTGTGTGTTGTGTGTGTGTGTTGTGTGTATGTGTGTGCTGTGTGTGTGTGTGTGTGTGTGTTGTGTGTGTGTGTGTTGTGTGTATGTGTGTGTTGTGTGTGTGTGTTGTGTGTATGTGTGTGCTGTGTGTGTGTGTGTTGTGTGTGTGTGTTGTGTGTATGTGTGTGCTGTGTGTTGTGTGTATGTGTGTGTTGTGTGTGTGTGTTGTGTGTGCTGTGTTGTGTGTTCTTTCTGATGTGTGTTGTGTGTGTGTATGTGTGTTGTGTGTTCTTTCTGGTGTGTTGTGTGTGTGTGTTGTGTGTTCTTTCTGTTGTGTGTGTGTGTGTTGTGTGTTCTTTCTGGTGTGTGTTGTGTGTATGTGTGTGTTGTGTGTGTGTGTTGTGTGTTCTTTCTGTTGTGACGTCTCATTTTCTCGTTGTTCCTCAGGTTGTGGATGCTCCGGTCGTCATGGTGATAAAGGTGTTCTTCCCTCAGTGCTGTAACCGTGCCGACAGCGGTCTGCTGGTGGGGCGATGGTTGCCGGGATACGACTCTGCTGTGGTCCTGGCCGTGATCCACTACCCCTTCATCCCGAGCGCCGTCAAACAGTACATCCAAAAGGTCAGAGGGCGGGGTCAGACTGAGGGGGTCAGACTGGGGTGGGGAGTCTGTAGACCTTCTCTCCCTGTAGACCTTCTCTCTCTGTAGGCCTTCTCTCTGTAGGCCTTCTCTCTCTGTAGGCCTTCTCTCTGTAGGCCTTCTCTCTGTAGGCCTTCTCTCTCTGTAGATCTTCTCTCTCTGTAGGCCTTCTCTCTCTGTAGGCCTTCTCTCTGTAGGCCTTCTCTCTGTAGGCCTTCTCTCTCTGTAGATCTTCTCTCTCTGTAGGCCTTCTCTCTCTCTAGACCTTCTCTCCCTGTAGGCCTTCTCTCTCTGTAGACCTTCTCTCTCTGTAGACCTTCTCTCTCTGTAGATCTTCTCTCTCTCTAGACCTTCTCTCCCTGTAGGCCTACTCTCTCTGTAGGCCTTCTCTCTGTAGGCCTTCTCTCTCTGTAGATCTTCTCTCCCTGTTGGCCTTTTCTCTGTGTAGGCCTAACCTCTCTCTCTGTAGGTTCAGTCCCGCAGTGGGGTGCAGTTGTCGGTGCTCGGTTCGTGGAGTTTGCCAGCAGAGGGCGACATGGAGAGTTTCCTCAGAGACTTGAGCTCCATTTTCCCTCAGAGACGCTGGCTCCAGATCAGCCGCCAGACGAACAAGACGGGCTTCAGCTGCAGCGTCCTCGACACGCAGCGCCGTGAGTGACAGCTGTCATGTAGGCTCGTCAAAAGAATCAAAAATCAGACACTGAACGATACCAAAAACAGGACTGATACAGAATAGAGCCTGTCCTCAACGACTTTAGAAAGACTTCAGAACCAATTCAGAACCAATTCAGAACCAATTCAGAACCACTTCTGAACGACTTCAGAACGAATTCAGAACGAATTCAGAACGACTTTAGAACGAATTCAGAACGACTTCAGAACGACTTTAGAACGAATTCAGAACGAATTCAGAACGACTTTAGAACCAATTCAGAACGACTTTAGAACGAATTCAGAACGACTTCAGAACGAATTCAGAACGACTTTAGAACGAATTCAGAACGAATTCAGAACGACTTTAGAACGACTTTAGAACGAATTCAGAACGACTTTAGAACGAATTCAGAATGACTTCTGAACGAATTCAGAACGACTTCAGAACGAATTCAGAACGACTTTAGAACGACTTTAGAACGAATTCAGAACGACTTTAGAACGACTTTAGAACGAATTCAGAACGACTTTAGAACGACTTTAGAACGACTTTAGAACGAATTCAGAACGAATTCAGAACGAATTCAGAACGACTTTAGAACGACTTCAGAACGACTTTAGAACGACTTCTGAACGAATTCAGAACGACTTTAGAACGAATTCAGAATGACTTCAGAACGAATTCAGAACGACTTCAGAACGAATTCAGAACGACTTTAGAACGACTTTAGAACGACTTCTGAACGACTTTAGAACAACTTTTGAACGAATTCAGAACGAATTCAGAACGAATTCAGAACGAATTCAGAACACCGCGGTGACCCCACGTTGACCTCTCCGTGACCCCACCTTTGCACCTTTTCACGTTTCTTCTGTGTCCGTCTTTGGAGCCATGGGTTTAATTCATATTTACACTGTTCTTTGTTTCAGAGAACAGTGTTTTTCAGATTCCAGTAAAGAAAGAACAAAAGAGAGAGAAGAGAGCGGAGGAGAGAGGAGAGGAAGAGGAGAGAGGAGAGGAGAGAGGAGAGGAAGAGGAGAGAGGAGAGGAAGAGGAGAGAGGAGAGGAAGAGGAGAGAGGAGAGGAAGAGGAGAGAGGAGAGGAAGAGGAGAGAGGAGAGGAAGAGGAGAAAGACGAGGAGTCTGATCAAAAAGTCATCTTCATCCACTACGAGCAGCGAAAGGTGATGCTCTCCCAACTTCACCGAGACGAGAGCGAAAGAGCCGACCCGAACCCAGAGCCAACGTCTGAACTCACCCAGGTACGACCGGCTCGTTATGAAGGTACGACCGTCTCGTTATCAAGGTACGACCGGCTCGTTATCAAGGTACGACCGGCTCGTTATCAAGGTACGACCGGCTCGTTATCAAGGTACGACCGGCTCGTTATCAAGGTACGACCGGCTCGTTATCAAGGTACGACCGGCTCGTTATCAAGGTACGACCGGCTCGTTATCAAGGTACGACCGGCTCGTTATCAAGGTACGACCGGCTCGTTATCAAGGTACGACCGGCTCGTTATCAAGGTTACGTGTTCTCTCTCTGTTGTGTGTTCTCTCTGTTGTGTGTTCTCTCTGTTGTGTGTTCTCTCTGTTGTGTGTTCTCTCTCTGTTGTGTGTTCTCTCTCTGTTGTGTGTCTCTCTCTGTGTGTGTTCTCTCTCTGTTGTGTGTTCTCTCTGTTGTGTGTTCTCTCTCTGTTGTGTGTTCTCTCTCTCTGTTGTGTGTTGTGTGTTCTCTCTGTTGCTGTGTCTCTGTTGTCTGTTCTCTCTGTTGTGTGTTCTCTCTCTCTGTTGTGTGTTCTCTCTGTTGTGTGTTCTCTCTGTTGTGTGTTCTCTCTCTCTGTGTTCTCTGCTGTTGTGTGTTCTCTCTGTTGTGTGTGTTGTTGTGTGTCTCTCTGTGTTGTGTGTTCTCTCTGTTGTGTGTTCTCTCTCTGTTGTGTGTCTCTCTGTGTTCTCTCTCTGTTGTGTTCTCTCTCTGTTGTGTGTTCTCTCTGTTGTGTGTTCTCTCTCTGTTGTGTGTTCTCTCTGTTGTCTCTCTCTGTTGCGTGTTCTCTCTGTTGTGTGTTCTCTCTGTTGTGTGTTCTCTCTCTGTTGTGTGTTCTCTCTGTTGTGTGTTCTCTCTGTTGTGTGTTCTCTCTGTTGTGTGTTCTCTCTGTTGTGTGTTCTCTCTGTTGTGTTCTCTCTGTTGTGTGTTCTCTCTCTGTTGCGTGTTGTTTGTGTGTTCTCTCTCTGTTGTGTGTTCTCTCTCTGTTGTGTGTTCTCTCTGTTGTGTGTTCTCTCTGTTGCGTGTTCTCTCTGTTGTGTGTTCTCTCTCTGTTGTGTGTTCTCTCTCTGTTGTGTGTTTCTCTCTGTTGTGTGTTCTCTCTCTGTTGTGTTCTCTCTGTTGTGTTCTCTCTCTGTTGTGTGTTCTCTCTCTGTTGTGTGTTCTCTCTGTTGTGTGTTCTCTCTCTGTGTGTTCTCTCTCTGTTCTCTCTCTGTTGTGTTCTCTCTCTGTTGTGTGTTCTCTCTCTGTTGTGTGTTCTCTCTGTTGTGTGTCTCTGTTTGTGTTCTCTCTGTTGTGTGTTCTCTCTGTTGTGTGTTCTCTCTGTTGTGTGTTCTCTCTGTTCTCTGTGTGTTTCTCTCTGTTGTGTGTTCTCTCTGTTTGTGTGTTCTCTCTGTTGTTGTGTTCTCTCTGTGTTCTCTCTGTTGTGTCTCTCTGTTGTGTGTTCTCTCTGTTGTGTGTTCTCTCTGTTGTGTGTGTCTCTCTCTGTGTTGTCTCTCTCTGTTCTCTCTCTGTTGTGTGTTCTCTCTGTTGTGTGTTCTCTCTGTGTGTGTTCTCTCTCTGTTCTCTCTGTTTGTGTGTTCTCTCTCTGTTGTGTGTGTCTCTCTGTTGTGTGTGTTCTCTCTGTTGTGTTTCTCTCTCTGTTGCGTGTTCTCTCTCTGTTGTGTGTTTCTCTCTCTGTTGTGTGTTCTCTCTCTGTTGTGTGTGTTCTCTCTCTGTTGGTGTTCTCTCTGTTGTGTGTTCTCTCTCTCTCTGTTGTGTGTCTCTCTCTCTGTTGTGTGTTCTCTCTCTGTTGCGTGTTCTCTCTCTCTTTGTGTGTTCTCTCTGTGTTGTGTCTCTCTCTCTGTTGTGTGTTCTCTCTGTTGTGTGTTCTCTCTGTGTGTTTCTCTCTGTTGTGTGTTCTCTCTGTTGTGTGTACATTTTTCATAGTGTGTAGTTCTTTCTTCTCTTCTGCAGATGTTCCAGAGCGTTTCCCGGAGCCAGGCCCTGTTCTTCCTGGACAAATACGACGAGGGTCCGGTGAGGTCGACTCACTGGCAGAGCGAGGGCAGAGAGGCCAGTATCGTGGTGGAGCTGTGTAAACAGGGGGCGGGGCCTGTGTGCGCCGTGGTCAGCGCCGTCCTCCACCTGTGGACGAGCCTCTGCAGCCTCAGGTCTCACATCTTTATCCACGTCCAAAAGTCACATGGGGCCAGGGTTTAGACCAGCTCCAAAAGATGTTTCATTTTGTCTTTTTCTTTGTGAATTGTGACTTTACTCAAATGTGAAACATAAAATCAGCAGCACAAACATTTAGAGGAAAAAGACGTAAATCCAGTGAGACTCATGATGTTTAGAGTCAAACCTGAGTAAAAATGACCTTAGAGACTGATCAGGTCAAACTGTCCTGTGAACTATCATCAGATTATTATTATATTATTATTATATTATTATGCATTATGATATAAAATGATTCGTCTGCTTATGTGGGATTAAACTGGTCTTTCGTGCTGTGTGTGTAAAATGTTCTGTTCTTTATTATAAAAACCTTCTTCTCTTCGTCTCAGAATGTTCCGTGTGTTTCCGCTGCCGTTTGTTTGGTCCAAACTGTCGACGTGTGTCCAGCTCAGCTTCAGAACGGAGAGAATGAAGAAGCTTTTCTCCACAGCACCCGCCCCCGATCACATGACCTTCATGAGGTGAAGAGCACAGCCACAATTCAGCTAATCCAGTGTGTACAGACTTTAAAAACACAGTGGAGCACTTCCTGTATCAAAACCATGTGTCTCTCTCTGTCTCTGTCAGACTCATGTTGGTCTTAAATGTTCGTATTAACCCTCTACATGATCCTGGGGTTTTTATTTCTCGTCTGTGTCTGTAAATCAACATATGAACATTAATAACAGACACATCAGGTCCTTCTGTCCCCGACGTCGCTCCTGTTAGCGTTAGCAACAGGTTTGATTGACAGGGGCGTTACCTTCAGCAGCCTCTCTCCTGATTGGCTCTTTGGTTGCTGTGATACTCGTGGTGCTGCTCGGGCCTCGATGAGCTTCATGTGGAGCTGAAGCTGAGGTTAAACGTGTGAATGAAACACACACGTCTGTTTTAAACCCTCCCTCTTCTCTGTTCTCACCCTCTCCTCCTCTTTTTAATCTTCTCTTTTCTCTGTTTCTGTGTCAGAAAATCAAACACGTTTGTGTCTGTGCTGTTGGACGTGGCTCTGGGGCTGCTGCTCATGTCGTGGCTTTACAGAGACGACCACATCTCGTCCATCGCCAACGCCCTGGTCCCCGCCGCCGACGTGAGTCTGGCCCTTTGTTCATTTCACTTCCTGGACACAGATGTGACATAATAGTGATGTCATCTGGACTTTAGGAGATCATGACGTCCACGATGTAACAAGACTCACATTTATGATGTAACAAGACTCGCATTTATGATGTAACAAGACTCACATTTATGATGTAACAAGACTCACATTTATGATGTAACAAGACTCACATTTATTAGGAAAAAATACAAGAGCATCATGCAGCTACATCAGTGTCAGAGAAAGTCTGTTTTACACTCTGTGTGGAGTTTGTTCTCTCTGTGTCTGTGTGGAGTTTGTTCTCTCTGTGTCTGTGTGGAGTTTGTTCTCTCTGTGTCTGTGTGGAGTTTGTTTCTCTGTGTGTCTGTGTGGAGTTTGTTCTCTCTGTGTCTGTGTGGAGTTTGTTCTCTCTGTGTCTGTGGAGTTTGTTCTCTCTCTGTGTCTGTGTGGAGTTTGTTCTCTCTGTGTCTGTGGAGTTTGTTCTCTCTGTGTCTGTGTGGAGTTTGTTCTCTCTCTGTCTGTGGAGTTTGTTCTCTCTGTGTGGAGTTTGTTCTCTCTGTGTCTGTGTGGAGTTTGTTCTCTCTGTGTCTGTGGAGTTTGTTCTCTCTGTGTGGAGTTTTTGTTCTCTCTGTGTCTGTGTGGAGTTTGTTCTCTCTCTGTCTGTGAGTTTGTTCTCTCTGTGTGGGTTTTTGTTCTCTCTCGTGTCTGTGTGGAGTTTTGTTCTCTCTGTGTCTGTGTGGAGTTTGTTCTCTCTGTGTCTGTGTGGAGTTTGTTCTCTCTGTGTCTGTGTGGAGTTTGTTCTCTCTGTGTCTGTGTGGAGTTTGTTCTCTCTGTGTCTGTGTGGAGTTTGTTCTCTCTGTGTCTGTGTGGAGTTTGTTCTCTGTGTCTGTGTGGAGTTTGTTCTCTGTGTGTCTGTGTGGAGTTTGTTCTCTCTGTGTCTGTGTGGAGTTTGTTCTCTCTGTGTCTGTGGAGTTTGTTCTCTCTGTGTCTGTGTGGAGTTTGTTCTCTCTGTGTCTGTGTGGAGTTTTGTTCTCTCTGTGTCTGTGTGGAGTTTGTTCTCTCTGTGTCTGTGGAGTTTGTTCTCTCTGTGTCTGTGAGTTTGTTCTCTCTCTGTGTCTGTCTGTGGAGTTTGTTCTCTCTGTGTCTGTGGAGTTTGTTCTCTCTGTGTCTGAGTTTGTTCTCTCTGTGTGTCTGTGTGGAGTTTGTTCTCTCTGTGTCTGTCTGTGGAGTTTGTTCTCTCTGTGTGTGGAGTTTGTTCTCTCTGTGTCTGTGTGGAGTTTGTTCTCTCTGTGTCTGTGGAGTTTGTTCTCTCTCTGTGTTTGTGTGTGGAGTTTGTTCTCTCTGTGTCTGTGGAGTTTGTTCTCTCTGTGTCTGTGTGGAGTTTGTTCTCTCTCTGTGTCTGTGTGGAGTTTGTTCTCTCTGTGTCTGTGGAGGAGTTTGTTCTCTCTGTGTGTCTGTGGAGTTTGTTCTCTCTGTGTCTGTGGAGTTTGTTCTCTCTGTGGTCTGTGTGAGTTTGTTCTCTCTGTGTCTGTGTGGAGTTTGTTCTCTCTGTGTCTGTGGAGTTTGTTCTCTCTGTGTCTGTGAGTTTGTTCTCTCTGTGTCTCTCACTCTGTCGTTGTGCAGCGTGTGGCCACAGAGCTGAAGGGGCTGCTGCAGTGGCTGATGGGAGCTCCGGCCGGACTCAAAATGAACCGGGCCTTGGACCAGGTCCTGGGACGGTTCTTCCTGTATCACATCCACCTCTGGATCAGTGAGTCACAGTTTATACTGAGCCATGAGTCTGTGCATGTGACACATATTTAAGTTTACTAATACTTATTCATGCTTTATTTATGCTTTATTCATGCTTTATTCATGCTTTATTTATGCTTTATTCATGCTTTATTTATGCCTTTTACATAATTTAATTCAAAACTGGAAAATCTGTCTCATCCCTGAATGTTAAACAGTGAGAGGCTGTTTGAGTGAAGCCTTTCTCCTGACGCGCTCAGGAGGTTGTAGGTTCATAGGTTCACTGTTTTTTTGTCGTGTAGCTCATATTTGTGCCGTTTTTTGTCCCGTAGGTCATATTTGTGCTGTTTTTTGGTCCTGTAGGTCATATTTGTGCCGTTTTTTTTGTCGTGTAGCTCATATTTGTGCAGTTTTTTGTCCCGTAGGTCACATTTGTGCCCCGTTTTTTGTCTTGTAGGCTACATTCACCTGATGTCTCCGTTTGTGGAGAGCCTGCTGTGGTACGGAGGTCTGTCTGCGGCTCTGGGGCTGAGTATGGCCGTGTCTCTGCTCTCGGACATGATCGCTCTGCTCACCTTCCACATTTACTGCTTCTACGTCTACGGCGCCAGGTACGTCCTCGGCTTAAAGGGGAGGGATCATGTAAAACTTTACCCTGATTTTTCAGTGTCTGTGTCGCAGACTCTACTGTCTGAAGGTGTACGGCCTCTCGTCGCTGTGGAGACTGTTCAGAGGAAAGAAGTGGAACGTGCTGCGGCAGAGAGTGGACTCCTGCTCCTACGACCTCGACCAGGTAAAACTCCAGAACACGAGCAGGTGACGGCGAGAAGGTAAACACGAGCAGGTAAAGACGAGCAGGTAAAGACGAGCAGGTGAACGCGAGCAGGTAAAACACCAGAACACGAGCAGGTGACGGCGAGAAGGTGAACGCGAGCAGGTAAAACTCCAGACCCGCGAGCAGGTGACGGCGAGAAGGTAAAGACGAGCAGGTAAAGGCGAGCAGGTGAACGCGAGCAGGTGAAGGCGAGCAGGTGAAGGCGAGCAGGTGAACGCGAGCAGGCGAACGCGAGCAGGTGAAAGGCGAGCAGGTAAAGACGAGCAGGTGAAGGCGAGCAGGCGAACGCGAGCAGGCGAAGGCGAGCAGGCGAAGGCGAGCAGGCGAAGGCGAGCAGGTGAACACGAGCAGGTGAAGGCGAGCAGGTGAACGCGAGCAGGTGAACGCGAGCAGGTAACGACGAGCAGGTAAAGGCGAGAGCAGGTGAACGCGAGCAGGCGAAGCGAGCAGGTGAAGACGAGCAGGTGAAGGCGAGCAGGTGAACGCGAGCAGGTGAACACGAGCAGGTGAAGACGAGCAGGTGAAGACGAGCAGGTGAACTGTGCAGCAGGTACCAGACGAGCAGGTAAAGACGAGCAGGTAAAGACGAGCAGGTGAAGACGAGCAGGTGAAGGCGAGCAGGTGAAGACGAGCAGGTGAAGACGAGCAGGTGAAGGACGAGCAGGTGAAGGCGAGCAGGTGAAGGCGAGCAGGTGAAGGCGAGCAGGTGAACACGAGCAGGTGAAGACGAGCAGGTGAACTGTGAGCTGTTCTTCTCCTGTTGTTGTTTCATGAGCTGTTCTCCTGTTGTTCTCTTGCAGCTGTTCATTGGGACTCTGTTGTTCACCGTTATTCTGTTCCTGCTGCCCACCACCGCCCTGTACTACCTCGTCTTCACTCTGGTAAGAACCAAACAGACTCTGCACCTGCAGAGGCACAGGACTGAAGTAATTAAATTTCTTACCATTTTGTGCGTCTCTATTTGAAAAGAGCGAGTCTTTGGTCCCGTCGTCTGGAGCAAACCATTTAGCTCCTTTAGCGTTGGTCTCGGTCCTTTAATTATAACCTCCTGCTTCGACCGAAAGTCCAGTTTAGAAAACTGCTTGAGCTTTAATATGTATCTTCCTCCATTTAAATCAGTGGTTCTTAACCTTGTTGGAGGTACCGAACCCCACCGGTTTCATATGCACCTTCACCGAACCCCTCTTTATTGAAAAATAAAATATGATTTTTTTCAAATTCAAGACATAAGTGAGTTTTACTGGTCACAAAATGAACCGTGTATTAACATCACTGTGTTCAAAGAACAAAACCAATACAGTGCATGAACTCACAACAAGTTACATATTTACCTTTTCACAGAGGAGCCTTTTCATCAAAATTTAACTCTCTTCACCTTGAATTCAGCGAGTATTGTGTCCTTGTATTCCCCATCTCCCTGCAGGTTATGGAAGTGTTCCTTTAGTTTTGCCGGTACTAGACTAGAATTGCTTAACTTGGCATTTCAAATCAAACGCTGACTCCCATCACATTCCGTTATATATGTGAATCCATGTAGTACATATTCATCTGACCACTTTCTTTTTTTGCTTTTTTACATAGTTAGTATGGATTAAAATAATAACCCTTTAGCATCAGATGCTATCACTGCCGATAGATTCTCGGTTCCGGACTTTCCATCACCGTAACTCCACCACCAATTATGCTTCATGTAAATTCAAACAGCGTCTCAAAGCAGAGGCATCGGGCTCTTTAAATATGTTACTGTCATTGCGGTAACGTGCTTACGTCGCCCTCGAAGACGACCAATCAGAGCGCAGTTGTCGCCGGGATCCTCCCAGTCAATGCCGGGGCATCACTCTGGCCGTGTCTCATGCCGTGTCTCAATTCACCAAAGTGCCCTTAAATACGCCGTTCGAACGGTGCATTTAAGTCGGGCGGGTACTTTGATAAACACATTGAATGGTGCATTTGTTGAATTGGGACACGGCCGGAATCTGGAGACGCTCGCAGTTCGCGAATCATAGGAGTCAGGTGCTCCGCCGAACCCCTGAGACCTAGGGTTCGATCGAACCCAGGGTAAGAACCACTGATTTAAATGTAGGGCCAGAGCGAAAAAAGTGAACGGATTGATAAGGTTGACTTGCTAACTCTACATTGTAGTTTGTGGCCCCTATTCTGCTGGAGTTACAAGAATCCCTGGGCTCACAAGCGCCCCCTAACATGAGGCAGGGTAACTGCGTGCCTCATCCGGCGCCTTTTCACAGCTGTTATAATGTGCTCAGCCCTTAAAGAGTTAAAACAGCAGCTTAGCCACAGCACAGTCAGAACATGTGAGGCACGAACGGCCTGTGCCTCACCGCGCGTCTCTTCTCAGGATTTCAATGGTAAAAGTAAAAATTCAGCGATTTTGAGTAAAAAAAAAAGAATAAAATTGCAAAGTTACATAGAAAATAACTTTATAGTACAAATCATTGGATAAATATAACTATTTAATTTATTTTTTCTCTGTGATGACAGGTGAGGCACTGCCTCACCTGTCATCACCTGACCACACGTCACATACAGCACCTTTAATGAGCTGAGCTCAGTGTCCTGAAGGAGGTGAATGGACCGTCTGCTCTGTGTCTCCCCCCGTCATCCTCCCCTTTAGTCCTCCAGGCTCCGCCCCCTCACCCTCCCCTTTAGTCCTCCAGGCTCCGCCCCCTCACTCTCCCCTTTAGTCCTTCAGACTCCGCCCAGTTTAGCGTCTCTGTTTGAACTGTGTTTGTGGGCGGAGTTCCTCTTCCTCTTTAGTCCCTGTTTAAAGTGTGTATTTCCTGTGTGCAGCTCCGCCTGGTGGTCGTGGTGGTGCAGGGCGTCCTCCATCTCTCTGTGGACTTCATAAACTCGTTCCCTCTGTTCTCTGTGGGGCTGCGTGTGTGTCGGCCGTACACACTCGCAGGTACGAACTACACGTCCACTTATCACATCACATCACCCCCTCATCACTCCCCTTTAGTCCTATCAGATCACTCCGCCCCCTCACTCTCCCATGACATCATATCACACTGACATCCCATCACATGACATCACCTTTAGTCCTCACATGACCGCCCCCTCACCCTGACATCACATGACATCCATCACATCTACTCTCACACTTTAGACATCACACTCACATGAGCGTCACACATGACATCACATCACATGACATCACATGACATGTGACGTAGTGTGATGTTTCTCAGCTTTCAGGACGAGTATGACCCAGAGACACTGAGGGGCGGCTCAAATGCAGAGTCTTAAACGTGTCTGAGTTCATCTTAAAGTGATACACAAAGATCATTTGTTGTTTTTGTTTTCCAGATGGAGTGAAGTTCAGGGTTCTGTGTGACGAGCCTGGGACGTGTCTCCACCTGCTCATGGAGGTCAGATTTCAGAGGAAAACATTTTACCAACTGTGAAGCTCATTACAAAAGTAGATTTACAAAAGTAGAGTAGTAAAGTTAGGTTTACTAAAGTAGATTTACACTTTATTTTTAATGGGGATTCAGTTCAGAGGGTAGATTTTAAACATGATCAGGATCACACACAGTTTGATGCATTTCACACTCACAGGGAGGGCATCTGACACACGGGGAGGGCATCTGACACACAGGGAGGGCATCTGACTCGCAGGGAGGGCATCTGACACACAGGGAGGGAGGGCATCTGACACACAGGGAGGGCATCTGACACACAGGGAGGGCATCTGACATGCAGGGAGGGCATCTGAAATGGACTCTCCGGTCTCTCTATTATGTCTAATTTATACATGATCATTTTGAACAGGAGGCACTAGCCTCATTTCCAGGCTCCACCCCCACATTGGTATCGACATGTGGATGATAACTGAAGTAAAATGAAAATTCAAGATCTGGAGCCTTTACTGCTCATATTAATCTCCTCAGAAGAGGCCAAGGACAAACTGTCCTTCTTAGACTGTGAGGTAAAAACAGGAGAGGACCAGTGTCTCCAGGTAGAAGTCTTCAGGAAACACACACGGACCAACACCTGCTGTTTGATTCACACCATCCAGCACAAACTCAGAGTCATCTGTCTCTACAGCACAGAGCTCAAGAACTCAGAGGGAAAAGTGAAGGAGCAGCACGTGGAGAAAGTCTCAGCCTGAGGAGATCCAAAATGGACCTTCAACAGATCTAAGAGAGACAAAAAACAGGACAACAGGGAATCTGAACCCAGAAGGAAAAGTGTAACTGTTCCTCACAGTGTCTGAAAAACTTCAGAGGATCTTCAGACAGTGTGAGATTTATGTCTTTTTCAAACCTACAAACACTTAAAGACAAAAACTGTTTCACCCAAAGGACAAAACCCCGAGACACAAACAAAGTGATGTGTCGACTCCATCAGTGAAGAGTGAGCGTCACACTGGAGAAAACTAAACAGACACTTCACCAGAGAATGAACCATCACGAGAGAGAGCAGCTCAGGACACAGTCTGATCATCTCCATAAAAGAATGAACCATCACGAGAGAGAGCAGCTCAGGACACAGTCTGATGTTCATCTCAAACACACTCACCTCCTCTGAAGAGACTGAGGTTCAGGTCTGAGCCAGAGAAAGAAATGGTTTGAGACGAGAGTTAAAGATACTTTTGTTCAGAAAGAGAATCCTTCCTTAAACAGGAGCCTGAGACATAATCTCTCCTCCATCTACACCTCCACCCACACCTCCATCTACAGCTCCATCTACACCTCCATCTACACCTCCATCTACACCTCCATCTACACCTCCATCTACACCTCCATCTACACCTCCATCTACACCTCCACCCTCAGACCCAGAACAAAGAGAACAACAGTGAGCCAGCTGGGCCTTTAAGGCTCAATGATTAAACTAAGTATGACTCAGGTGCAGTGCTCACTTCAACTAGATCTACACAGCTGCACTAACAGGAACTGTAAACAAAAAATGTTTACAGTTTCTGTCTCGTTAGCGCCTCCTTCAGACAGATGTAAGGAAGTGTCCAGCAGTAATGTGACCAGAACTGAAGAAGAATCTGACAGAACTGAAGAATAATCTGACAGAACTGAAGAGACTTGGACGAGCAGTGAAACATCTTTACTCTAAAACTTTAACTTTGACTTTTACTTGACCCTTTGTGTTTTTTTTCTTGTTTTTTTTCAGATTAACCCTTTAAAGTTGAGCTCGGTGGTTCGGACGTACCGCTCCCCGACCGACGCCCGCCGCAAAGACTCATGGGCCGCGCTCATCAACAAACTGTTTATTGGAGAACTGGTGTATCCATGGAAACACAAGGCCGAAAAAACAGACTGACCACGAACGCAACATGAGGAGAGAGGAGGAGAGAGGAGGAGAGAGGAGGAGGAGAGAGGAGAGGAGAGGAGGAGGGAGAGGAGAGGAGTGAGAGAGGAGTGAGGAGGAGAGAGGAGGAGAGGAGGAGGAGGAGAGAGAGAGAGGAGGAGAGGAGAGAGAGAGGAGGAGAGGAGGAGAGAGAGGAGAGGAGAGAGAGGAGAGGAGGAGGAGGAGAGAGAGAGAGGAGGAGGAGAGGAGGAGGAGAGGAGAGGAGAGAGGAGGAGAGGAGAGGAGAGGAGAGGAGAGGAGGAGAGGAGGGAGAGGAGGAGGAGGAGGAGAGAGGAGAGGAGAGGAGAGGAGAGGAGAGAGAGGAGAGGAGGAGAGAGAGAGGAGAGGAGGAGAGGAGGGAGAGAGGAGCAGAGAGGAGGAGAGGAGAGAGAGGAGGAGAGCAGAGAGGAGGAGGAGGAGGGAGAGGAGAGGAGAGGAGGCGCGGAGAGGAGGAGAGAGGAGCAGAGAGGAGGATTTAGGAGAGGAGGAGAGGAGAGGAAACCCTGAGGAGGAGGGAGAGGAGGAGAGGAGGAGAACCTGAAAAGTTACACAGTGTAGCTTTTAAAGGCCTAAAGGCCTTAGGCCATTTACAAGTTTCACTAAAACTTTTTAAAATATATATATATATATTTTTTCTCTTTAGAGAAAAATTTGATTCAAGTAAAATATTAAAATGAAATATTAAAATTAAAAAAATATTTTTTTAAATGTCCAGGTTTATTTTAGTTTTAGATGAAAATCTGTTAAATAATATGTCATTTAAAAATCTGAAATGACCAGAAGTGAGTTTAAACCTGTTCAGACCCGTTTAAACCTGTTTAAACCAGTTTAAACCGGTTTAAAACCTGTTTAAACCAGTTAAAGTGGTTGAACTTAAAAACGACTTAAACCTTAAAACCTGTCTAAACCTGTTGAAAACCTTTTAAACCTGTTTAAACCTGTCAAACCTGTTAAACTTATTTAACCTGTTCCGTTTAAAGTTTGAAACAGGTTTAAACCTGTTTAAACCTGTCTAAACCTGTTTAAACCTGTTCAGACCTGTTTAAACTTGTTCAAACTGTCAAAATCGTAATTTATTAAATAAACGCAAACTTTATAGAAAGTTAAAAACAGAAGCTTCAAAAACACTAAAAGGTTTAAAGACCTAAACGTAACAATGTGACAGACATAAAGGAACAGCTCAGTTTGTTCAGTGTTGACTTGAAACGACTTAAACGGCTGCACTTAAAAACACAGATATTATGATGATTTTATACTTGAATCTAACCTTTGACCTTTGACCTTATGACCACACTCCGTATTAAAGAATGACCTCATGTTTTATGTCATTTTGTGCCTGTTGTAGCTTTAACTTCTTCTCATTCATAATATTTTTATAAGAAAACTAAAGTCTGCAGCTCCTGTTTTTGTTCTTTCTCAGTTTTAGGCCGATTTAAAATCAACAAAATCATAAAACCTTGTTTCACTTTTAAAGTTTACTCCGCAGCTCCGCCCACTTCCAAGTCCGCGGGGCTCACTGTTGAGCACCACTGAAATTTAAAACCACAAAGTTGGAAATAATTCCTGTCGTACGAAGAAGTTTTCCATTTCAAAAGATAAAAAACATTTTAATTGTTAATCATTATGGCAACCGCTATGGGTTTGCCTTCTGAAACACGCGTATATATCTCTTTATTTATAGAAAGACTGAACTGAAAAAGGACAGATCCAGGCTGTTTCCTGAATGTGAATCATTTACTTTGAAACTTAGACGGTCTGTGTTTTATTATATATATATATATAGATAGATCCTGTGATTTTTCTCCTTTGATGAGTGAATTTAGACTTTTAATTTCCTGTTTTTTGATGTTTTTATTTTTTAATCAGTCCATGTGAATTATAATGTCATTAATAAATAATTATTAATACATATTAACATTGGATTTACAGGATATATATGCATTTGTTTGCAGCACCATTAAATTTGCCTGTTTAATCGTAATAAGACTCTTCAGTGACATCACTCTGGGGTGTTCTATATATGTCTATAGAAGAATGTTCAGCAGTTACCATGGAGACACAATGCTCACATTTGAAAACTCTGGCAGTTTTTGACTCACGTTTTGAAAACAAAAGTGATTTAAAGGCACATGTTCATTTTCCTGTGGTCAGGCCGAGCTCCTGTTCAGTTTGATTTGACACAAAAAGGTGAGAGACTCACCTGGAAAAACTGTTGGCTAATGCTAATGCTAATGCTAATGCTAGACTTGGTCTAACTTGGTCACATCAGCTGCAGAGTATTATTTATACATTTATTACTTAAATTATACATATTTATACATTTATTACTTAAATTATACATTTATTATTCATACATTTATTATTTATACATGTCCATAGTTTGTAGACTGATGTGCCTTTGTTTCTTATATCTGTGGTATGTTTTAGTTTTACATTCATCACTTCCACAGCTCGTTTCAGACAAAGAACAAACGACACAAAGAAACACGAGAACTTGTCAAACACGATTTGATTGACGTCCGCGGCAGCCAATGAGCGCCAATGTTTATGTGCTTTGTCCAATCCCGTGTCAGAGGGGGCGGGGCGTGAGTCAGCTGTGACATCACTGCACACTGGGCATTTCGTCCGAGGAGGACACTCTGGGCATTTCGTCCGAGGAGGAGGTTTATCATTAAAAGGTAATTTATTAATAAAGTGTAATAATTTATTATTAAAGTGTAATCATTTATTGTTAAAATGCAATAATTTATGATTAAAATGTAATCGTTTATGATTAAAAGGTAATAGTTTTTCCATAAACATCACTCTTGTCACACTGCGTTGGATATATATTTCTGTTTTGGCTTTTTGTAGCAACAGAAGCAAATGACATGGTGTTTTATTTATTTCTATATAATTTATAGTGTCTACATTTTTAGATCTGTCTTTTTTTAGTTTAAAATAAATAAATGGGATTATTTAAAAAAACTATGACATTTTAATATTTTACTAAAAATAGGTTGTTTAATTTTTCATTCGTTAATTTGTATTTATTTAGACTTGTATTAATATTTCATGGCTCATATTTGTATAATTTTTTTAATTTTCCCTCCCCGGGTGAAACGCCCCTCCTCCGGGTGAGATGCCTGGGTTCTGTGTTCATCTGTGACAGTCTGAGCTTCGAGGGAAACTGCGCCTCGAATCTGGGATAAATGGGCGAAAATGGGACAAAAACGACCTGAAATCGGCGAATATCCGCGCAGAGACTTAAACCGGACGTTTTACCCCGGGAATGGCTCGTTAAATGTCCAAAATGTTGTGTCTTAAGAGTGTGGATTTGCAGAGAAAAGAGGCGGCCTGAAGCGGGCTGCGCTTTAGCTTTAGCATTAGCTTTAGCTTTAGCATTAGCTTTAGCTTTAGCTCCAACACAAAAACATCTGAGCGCTTTATTTATCCGGAGACTCTTTTGTTGTTTTGTGTGCATCATTTGCTCAAACTCAGTTCTGTGGATTTACTGCGAAGCTGCGCTGCTAACTGGACAATGCTAACCTGTGATTTGATCAGATTTACACATTATAATCAGATTTCTGCATATTTTAGTGATAACAATAATTTATAATGGTTTAAACTTAATACTAACGTGTTTGGCTGAGATTTGTACATAATATTTTTCCTGTAAAGCATCGAGCCCGCGCATGTGGAGTTTTATGAATAATGAGTTATTTTAATGTGTGAAATCCAGGTTAATCTGGCACAAACAGCAGGATTATAATCCAGATTATAATCCAGATTATGGCATGTTTTTTATAATCCACGTGCTGCGTGTGATTTCTGTTTTTGTGGATAAACTGTTTTGTTTCATTTTTACCTGTGGGATTGTGAAGCTGTGATCTAATAATACTGAAGACATCCACAAACACAATGTTTTCACACATTCCTCACACAGTTTAAGATTTTTTTTCCGGAGAAGACGATTCTGGACACTACAGTTTGAACTGGACCCGCTGCGTGCAGAGCCAGAACTTCCACTTTTCAGGACTTTGTGGGGCCGGTTGTTTTTGGAGCCTCGGTGTCTTCTGGACTTCGTGGGGCCTGAGCCACGATGGGGAGCCAGGGCAGCCCGGTGAAGAGCTACGACTACCTCCTGAAGTTCCTCCTGGTGGGAGACAGCGACGTGGGCAAAGGAGAGATCCTGGACAGTCTGCAGGACGGGTCAGCGGAGTCGCCCTACGCCTACAGCAGCGGTCAGTAGTAGAGGAGCGGTCAGTATAGAGGAGCGGTCAGTGTAGAGGAGCGGTCAGTGTAGAGGAGCGGTCAGTATAGAGGAGCGGTCAGTGTAGATCAGCGGTCAGTATAAAGGAGCGGTCAGTGTAGAGGAGCGGTCAGTGTAGATCAGCGGTCAGTATAAAGGAGCGGTCAGTGTAGAGGAGCGGTCAGTATAAAGGAGTGGTCAGTATAGAGGAGCGGTCAGTGTAGAGGAGCGGTCAGTATAAAGGAGCGGTCAGTATAGAGGAGCGGTCAGTGTAGAGGAGCGGTCAGTATAAAGGAGCGGTCAGTATAGAGGAGCGGTCAGTATAGAGGAGCGGTCAGTGTAGAGGAGCGGTCAGTGTAGAGGAGCGGTCAGTATAGAGGAGCGGTCAGTGTAGAGGAGCGGTCAGTGTAGAGGAGCGGTCAGTGTAGAGGAGCGGTCAGTGTAGAGGAGCGGTCAGTATAAAGGAGCGGTCAGTATAGAGGAGCGGTCAGTGTAGAGGAGCGGTCAGTATAGAGGAGCGGTCAGTGTAGAGGAGCGGTCAGTGTAGAGGAGCGGTCAGTATAGAGGAGCGGTCAGTGTAGAGGAGCGGTCAGTGTAGAGGAGCGGTCAGTATATCAGTTCAATGTTGAAAATGACCTTCTGTTGTTTAAAGGATTTTTTTTTATCATTGTTCAGTTTCAAATATCGAGTCTAGTACAGCCCTGTAAAAGTTTAGTTTTGGTTCTTGGATGGGTTTGGCCCCTGTGCTGTGTCTTTGGCCCCTGTGCTGTTGTCTTTGGCCCCTGTGATGTTTCTTTGGCCCCTGTGCTGTGTCTTTGGCCCCTGTGCTGTTTCTTTGGCCCCTGTGCTGTGTCTTTGGCCCCTGTGCTGTTCTTTGGCCCCTGTGGTGTTTCTTTGGCCCCTGTGCTGTTTTTGGCCCCTGTGCTGTGTCTTTGGCCCCTGTGCTGTGTTTCTTTGGCCCCTGTGCTGTGTCTTTGGCCCCTGTGCTGTTTCTTTGGCCCCTGTGCTGTTTCTTTGGCCCCTGTGCTGTGTCTTTGGCCCCTGTGCTGTTCTTTGGCCCCTGTGCTGTTTCTTTGGCCCCTGTGCTGTGTCTTTGGCCCCTGTGATGTTTCTTTGGTGTAAACATGAGATCAGAATCAGACGAGTTTAAACGAGGCCGGAACCTGAGTGACCGGTTCACAAACATGTCTGAGCATAGACTCATGCACATGTTACACAGACTCATGCACATGTTACAGACTCGTGCACATGTTACAGACTCGTGCACATGTTACACAGACTCGTGCACATGTGACAGACTCATGCACATGTGACAGACTCATGCACATGTGACAGACTCATGCACATGTTACACAGACTCGTGCACATGTTACACAGACTCGTGCACATGTGACAGACTCATGCACATGTGACAGACTCATGCACATGTGACAGACTCATGCACATGTTTACACAGACTCGTGCACATGTGACAGACTCATGCACATGTGACAGACTCATGCACATGTTACACAGACTCGTGCACATGTGACAGACTCATGCACATGTGACAGACTCATGCACATGTGACAGACTCATGCACATGTTACACAGACTCGTGCACATGTGACAGACTCGTGCACATGTGACAGACTCATGCACATGTGACAGACTCGTGCACATGTGACAGACTCGTGCACATGTGACAGACTCATGCACATGTGACAGACTCGTGCACATGTGACAGACTCGTGCACATGTGACAGACTCGTGCAAATGTGACAGACTCGTGCACATGTTACAGACTCGTGCACATGTGACAGACTCGTGCACATGTGACAGACTCGTGCACATGTTACAGACTCGTGCACATGTGACAGACTCGTGCACATGTGGCAGACTCGTGCACATGTGACAGACTGATGCACATGTTACACAGACTGATGCACATGTGACAGACTCGTGCACATGTTACAGGCTCGTGCACATGTGACAGACTCGTGCACATGTTACAGACTCGTGCACATGTTACAGACTCGTGCACATGTTACACAGACTCGTGCACATGTGACAGACTCGTGCACATGTGACAGACTCGTGCACATGTTACACAGACTCGTGCACATGTTACAGACTCGTGCACATGTTACAGACTCGTGCCCATGTGACAGACTCGTGCACATGTTACACAGACTCGTGCACATGTTACAGACTCGTGCACATGTGGCAGACTCGTGCACATGTGACAGACTGATGCACATGTGACAGACTCGTGCACATGTGACAGACTCGTGCACATGTTACACAGACTCGTGCACATGTTATACAGACTCATGCACATGTTACAGACTCATGCACATGTTACAGACTCGTGCACATGTTACAGACTCGTGCACATGTTAGACTCGTGCACATGTTACACAGACTCGTGCACTGATGCACATGTGACAGACTCGTGCACATGTGACAGACTCGTGCACATGTTACACAGACTCGTGCACATGTTATACAGACTCATGCACATGTTACAGACTCATGCACATGTTACAGACTCGTGCACATGTTACAGACTCGTGCACATGTTAGACTCGTGCACATGTTACACAGACTCGTGCACATGTTACAGACTCGTGCACGTTAGACTCGTGCACGTTAGACTCGTGCACATGTTACAGACTCGTGCACATGTTACAGACTCGTGCACATGTTACACAGACTCGTGCACATGTTACAGACTCGTGCACATGTTACAGACTCGTGCACATGTTACACAGACTCGTGCACATGTTACACAGACTCGTGCACATGTTTCAGACTCGTGCACATGTTACAGACTCGTGCACATGTTAGACTCATGCACATGTTACACAGACTCGTGCACATGTTACAGACTCGTGCACATGTTACACAGACTCGTGCACATGTTACAGACTCGTGCACATGTTACAGACTCGTGCACATGTGTACAGACTCATGCACATGTGACAGACTCGTGCACATGTGACAGACTCGTGCACATGTTAGACTCGTGCACATGTTACACAGACTCGTGCACATGTTACACAGACTCGTGCACATGTTACAGACTCGTGCACATGTTACAGACTCGTGCACATGTTACAGACTCATGCACATGTGACAGACTCGTGCACATGTGACAGACTCGTGCACATGTTAGACTCGTGCACATGTTACACAGACTCATGCACATGTTACAGACTCGTGCACATGTTACAGACTCGTGCACATGTTAGACTCATGCACATGTTAGACTCGTGCACATGTTAGACTCGTGCACATGTTAGACTCGTGCACATGTGACAGACTGATGCACATGTGACAGACTCGTGCACATGTGACAGACTCGTGCACATGTTACACAGACTCGTGCACATGTTATACAGACTCGTGCACATGTTACAGACTCATGCACATGTTACAGACTCGTGGACATGTTACAGACTCGTGCACATGTTAGACTCGTGCACATGTTACACAGACTCGTGCACTGATGCACATGTGACAGACTCGTGCACATGTGACAGACTCGTGCACATGTTACACAGACTCGTACACATGTTATACAGACTCATGCACATGTTACAGACTCATGCACATGTTACAGACTCGTGCACATGTTACAGACTCGTGCACATGTTAGAGACGTGCACATGTTAGACTCGTGCACATGTTACACAGACTCGTGCACATGTTATACAGACTCATGCACATGTTACAGACTCGTGCACATGTTACAGACTCGTGCACATGTTACAGACTCGTGCACGTTAGACTCGTGCACGTTAGACTCGTGCACATGTTACAGACTCGTGCACATGTTACAGACTCGTGCACATGTTACACAGACTCGTGCACATGTTACAGACTCGTGCACATGTTACAGACTCGTGCACGTTACAGACTCGTGCACATGTTACACAGACTCGTGCACATGTTACACAGACTCGTGCACATGTTACAGACTCGTGCACATGTTACAGACTCGTGCACATGTTAGACTCATGCACATGTTACACAGACTCGTGCACATGTTACACAGACTCGTGCACATGTTACACAGACTCGTGCACATGTTACAGACTCGTGCACATGTTACAGACTCGTGCACATGTTACAGACTCATGCACATGTTACAGACTCGTGCACATGTGACAGACTCGTGCACATGTGACAGACTCGTGCACATGTTAGACTCGTGCACATTACACACAGACTCATGCACATGTTACAGACTCGTGCACATGTGACAGACTCGTGCACATGTTACAGACTCGTGCACATGTTACAGACTCGTGCACATGTTAGACTCATGCACATGTTAGACTCGTGCACATGTTACAGACTCGTGCACATGTGACAGACTCGTGCACATGTTACAGACTCGTGCACATGTGACAGACTCGTGCACATGTTACAGACTCGTGCACATGTGGCAGACTCGTGCACATGTGACAAACTCGTGCACATGTGACAGACTCGTGCACATGTGACAGACTCGTGCACATGTTACAGACTCGTGCACATGTTACAGACTCGTGCACATGTTAGACTCGTGCACATGTTACACAGACTCGTGCACATGTTACAGACTCGTGCACATGTTACAGACTCGTGCACATGTTAGACTCGTGCACATGTTAGACTCGTGCACATGTTAGACTCGTGCACATGTTACAGACTCGTGCACATGTTACACAGACTCGTGCACATGTGACACAGACTCGTGCACATGTTAGACTCGTGCACATGTTACAGACTCGTGCACATGTTACAGACTCGTGCACATGTTACAGACTCGTGCACATGTTACAGACTCGTGCACATGTTACAGACTCGTGCACATGTTGAGTTGTGTTAAACTTTTTAAAACGTCGCTGTCTTTCACGGACGATGAGCTCGACACTTGTGACTCGTCGGGTCATAAACTCTGATGTGGAGTTTCATGGACGTCTCATTTCTCATGTCATTGGGTTCATGAGATTTTGTAGATTATTTAAACACATTTGTTTCATGTTTTCGCTGCAGGTATCGACTACAAAACCACCACAATCCTCCTGGACGGACGCAGAGTGAAGCTGGAACTGTGGTGAGTGTGCTGCCCCCTCCTGGTCACACAGGTGTAGTCAGTGCAAGAGCCTCAGCAACAAATTAACCTTAAAGGCTCATACTAGGCTCCTGTTTTAAATGGATTTGTTATTGGACACAAACAGCATGTGTGAAACTGACAGATAAACAAATAAATAAATACACAAACAAACATACAAATAAACAAATGAACACAGACAAACAAACAGAAACAGAACAAACCAGCGTCAGGTAAAAGATGAACAGGTGCAGTATGAAACTTTACTGGCAGAGGGCGCCCTGCTGCTTGTCTTTCTGGAGATGTTTTTAGTTTTTCTGGAATAAATCCAAAGTATCAGCTCACTTCAGACAGTGGGTAAACTCTGGGCCACTGGGCCGGTCCACTTTAGACACAGGACAAACTCTGGGCCACTGGGCCGGTCCACTTTAGACACAGGACAAACTCTAGACCACAGGGCCGGTCCACTTTAGACACAGGACAAACTCTGGGCCACTGGGCCGGTCCACTTTAGACACAGGACAAACTCTGGACCACAGGGCCGGTCCACTTCAGACACAGGACAAACTCTGGACCACAGAGCCGGTCCACTTTAGACACAGGACAAACTCTGGACCACAGAGCCGGTCCACTTCAGACACAGGACAAACTCATATTGATGTATGTGAAATATACATAAATATAATGCATATTTATGTTATATTTATATTTGTTTAAGCATCATATTTCAGTTTATAAAACACATATTCAGTGTTAAAGCCTCAGTTTGACCCGTGTCGTCTCTTCTCTGAGTTTATGAGCCTCTCTCATTCTGTTCTGCCTGTTTAGTCCATGGTATTTTAGACGTTTTAGATGTTTTAGACCCATAGGGGGCGCCGTGTTCTTAAACCCTGTTGTGTTTCTCAGGGACACTTCTGGACAGGGCCGGTTCTGCACCATCTTCAGGTCGTACTCTCGCGGAGCTCAGGTGAGGATCTGACCTCTGACCTCTTCATTTTCACATGTTTATTATCGATGACACGTTCAGTAAAGTAGATGGAACAGTAAGATCTTCTTTGAGCTGTCGAGGGCTGGTCACTTCAAGGGCTCAGGTTTGATACTTTAAGTCCCAGTTTATGGAGAACGTCACTTATTCACATCTGTGAGAGGTGGATCCTTTTTGAGGCTCAGTACGTCGTTCTCTTTGTACTAGTGGTAAACTGTATTTTTAAAGTTTGAGCTGTAAATGACTGAATAAAGGACTTTAATGACTCATTGTCATGATGTGGTCTCAGTTTTGTACATTTTAAATCGTTTTGTGGCAGACTCGTGCTGCTGTTCTCGTCTGAGTCTCATGTTCTGTTTGTGTCTAGGGCATTTTGCTGGTCTATGACATCACAAACCGCTGGTCGTTCGACGGCATCGACCGATGGATCAGAGAAATCGACGAGGTAAAATACACCTGTGGTCAGGCTGTGTCTGAATGTCCACACTCTTCCTACAGGGGGCGCTATTTAGACTGACACCGTTTTAGAGGTGTCTGAATGTCCAGTCTGACAGGTTCCTGAGTGAGTCGACTGTGTGTGTGTGTGTGTGTGTGTGTGTGTGTGTGTGTGTGTGTGTATATGTGTGTGTGTGTGTGTATGTGTATATAGAACATGTGTGTGTGTGTGTATATATATGTATATGTGTATATATATATATATATATATATATTTATATGTGTGTGTGTGTGTGTGTATATATATGTGTGTGTGTGTGTATAATATATATGTGTATATATATATATATACGTTATTTATTTACACATGTACACACAGATATTCATATGTTCTGTGCATTTTTAAGTTCACTGTCCAGTTGAAATCATTAAAATCAAGCGTCAGTGGAGACTGAGCAGAGCTTGTCGGGTTTGTGGTTGTTGTGGTTTTTATTAAACGGTGGTAGGTCATGTGACTGGTCCATTGTTCCCGCCGTTGGTCAGGACGGTCAGATTCTCCACACGCGCAGCTGAAGGTCCTCCTCTTCCTGGTCGTTCGTGTTTAGTCTCACTTTATATAGTATTTATAGATTCTCTTGTAGTCCTCCCTGAGCCCTGTTCTCCTCCATTTCCCAGCATGCCCCCTGGAGTGCCCCGGATCTTGGTGGGTAACAGACTCCACCTGGCGTTTAAGCGTCAAGTGCCGACGGAGCAGGCACGGGCGTACGCAGAGAAGAACGGGATGACCTTCTTCGAGGTCAGTCCGCTGTGTAACTTCAACGTCATCGAGTCGTTCACGGAGCTGTCGCGAATCGTCCTAATGAGGCACGGCATGGAGAAGTTCTGGAGGCCAAACAGAGGTACTGCACCCAGCACCTCAGGGTTTATGTGTGAACAGGGAGGAGAAACAGCTGACTGGTCTGTCTCTGAAAAGGCAAGAACAGAGACCAGAAAATGTGTTAAGATATTTAACCCCGCCTCTCTGTGTTAGTGTTCAGATTGACTCTAACCCCGCCCTTCTCTGTGTTAGTGTTCAGATTGACTCTAACCCCGCCCCTCTCTGTGTGTTCAGATTGACTCTAACCCCGCCCCTCTCTGTGTTAGTGTTCAGATTGACTCTAACCCCGCCCCTCTCTGTGTTGGTGTTCAGATTGACTCTAACCCGCCCCCTCTCTCTGTGTTAGTGTTCAGATTGACTCTAACCCCGCCCCCCTCTCTCTGTGTTGGTGTTCAGATTGACTCTAACCCCGCCCCTCTCTGTGTTAGTGTTCAGATTGACTCTAACCCCGCCCCTCTCTGTGTTGGTGTTCAGATTGACTGTAACCCCACCCCTCTCTGTGTTGGTGTTCAGATTGACTGTAACCCCACCCCTCTCTGTGTTAGTGTTCAGATTGACTCTAACCCCGCCCTCTCTGTGTGTGTTCAGATGTTCAGATTGACTCTAACTCTAACCCCGCCCCTCTCTGTGTTAGTGTTCAGATTGACTCTTCTCTGTGTTGGTGTTCAGATTGACTCTAACCCCGCCCCTCTCTGTGTTAGTGTTCAGATTGACTTTAACCCGCCCCTCTCTGTGTTAGTGTTCAGATTGACTCTAACCCCGCCCCTCTCTCTTGTTAGTGTTCAGATTGACTCTAACCCCGCCCCTCTCTGTGTTAGTGTTCAGATTGACTCTAACCCCGCCCCTCTCTGTGTTAGTGTTCAGATTGACTCTAACCCCGCCCCTCTCTGTGTTAGTGTTCAGATTGACTCTAACCCCGCCCCCCTCTCTGTGTTTAGTGTTCAGATTGACTCTAACCCCGCCCCCCTCTCTGTGTTGGTGTTCAGATTGACTCTAACCCCGCCCCTCTCTGTGTTGGTGTTCAGATTGACTCTAACCCCCGCCCCTCTCTGTGTTGGTGTTCAGATTGACTCTAACCCCGCCCCTCTCTGTGTTGGTGTTCAGATTGACTCTAACCCCGCCCCCTCTCCGTGTTTTTTAAATTTTTTATTTTTTTTTAATTTTATTTATTTCTCTGTGTTAGATACATTAAAAAGATGGCTGCACCAGATTTAGCAAAATGCTACTTTCCATCTGTCGTCCTTTGCACCACCACTCTAAACCCAATTCACATATAAAAAGTACCCCCAATCAATTGTGCAGAATTTTAAATATAAAAGTTCAAGTTATTAAAGTGCAAGGTATAGAAAGAGTGCAACAAGATTAACCCCCCCCCCTCTCTGTGTTAGTGTTCAGATTGACTCTAACCCCGCCCCCCTCTCTGTGTTGGTGTTCAGATTGACTCTAACCCCGCCCCCCTCTCTGTGTGGTGTTCAGATTGACTCTAACCCCGCCCCCCTCTCTGTGTTGGTGTTCAGATTGACTCTAACCCCGCCCCTCTCTGTGTTGGTGTTCAGATTGACTGTAACCCCGCCCCCTCTCTGTGTTGGTGTTCAGATTGACTGTAACCCCGCCCCTCTCTCTGTGTTAGTGTTCAGATTGACTCTAACCCCGCCCCCCTCTCTCTGTGTTGGTGTTCAGATTGACTCTAACCCCGCCCCTCTCTGTGTTAGTGTTCAGATTGACTCTAACCCCGCCCCCCTCTCTGTGTTGGTGTTCAGATTGACTCTAACCCCGCCCCTCTCTGTGTTAGTGTTCAGATTGACTCTAACCCCGCCCCTCTCTCTGTCAGTGTTCAGTCTTCAGGACCTGTGCTGTCGGGCCATCGTCTCCTGCACTCCGGTTCACCTGATCGATAAACTCCCTCTGCCTGTCGCCATCAAGTCTCACCTCAAGTCCTTTTCGATGGCGAACGGCATGAACGCAGTGATGATGCACGGCCGTTCGTACTCGCTCGCCAATCCCAACGCCGCGTCCAAGGGAAACTCGCTCAAACGCTCCAAATCCATCCGACCGCCACAGAGCCCCCCGCAGAACTGCACCAGAAACAACTGCAAGATCTCATAACAGCACGAGGTATGAGGGCGGGGCCTGGACTGAAGGAGAGAGGAGGGGCGGGGCCTGCACTAAAGGGAGTGGAGGGGCGGGGCCTGGACTGAAGAGCAGAGGAGGGGCGGGGCCTGGAGTGAAGGGGAGAGGAGGGGTGGGGCCTGCACTAAAGGGAGTGGAGGGGCGGGGCCTGGACTGAAGAGCAGAGGAGGGGCGGGGCCTGGAGTGAAGGGGAGAGGAGGGGCGGGGCCTGGACTAAAGGGAGAGGAGGGGGGCGGGGCCTGGGACTGAAGGGGAGAGGAGGGGCGGGGCTGGACTGAAGAGGAGAGGAGGGGTGGGGCCTGGACTGAAGGGGAGAGGAGGGGCGGGGCCTGGACTGCATGGGAGAGGAGGGGCGGGGCTTGCACTTTGAGCTGGAGTGGAGGGGCGGGGCCTGGACCTTAAGAGCAGAGGAGGGGCGGTGTCGTGGAGTAAAGGAGAGATTTGGACAAGAGTCTCATTGGACCAGGCCTGGTCTGGACTCTGTCGGAGCAAAGACTTATGGGTAAAATGAGGATCTGCCCATGTGGGGGCGGGGCCTGGAGTGAAAAGGGGCGGGGCCTCACTGAAACGGGAGAGGACGTTTGAGGGCTTGTACAGATTTTGAACTGAGGGGCGGGGCCTGGCACTGAACGAACCAGAGGGCGGGGTTTTATTCCACGACTTGATGTGTATTTCTTGTTCTTTGAGCTGTGCCGTGTTTTTCTCTCCTTAACACCAGTTTTTCTGTGTCGTTTTAAAGGTCGATTTGGACAAGTCTCATTGGACCAGTTTTGGTTTTGTCTGGACTCTGTCGGAGCAAAGACTTATGGGTAAAACGGAGGATCTGCCCATGTAAAAACAGCCTTTCACTGTGCCTCAAACACTAACGCAGAAAAACGTTTGAGACTCTTGTAAAAGATTTTGAACTCTGCACTGAAAAACCACAGCAGTTTAAAAACACGACACTCTCTTTTCCTCTAAACAATACACTGTCTAAAAACACTTTGCTATTTAAAAACAACACTGCTATCACGGACACTACACTCTCTAAAAACACTCACTGCCTAAAAACACTACACTCTGTCTAAGAACACTACACAGTCTAAAAACACTTCACTCTGTCTAAAAACACTACACTCTGTCTAAAAACACTACACTCTGTCTAAAAACACTACAGTCTAAAAACACTACACTCTGTCTAAAAACACTACAGTCTAAAAACACTACACAGTCTAAAAACACGACACAGTCTAAAAACACTACACTCTGTCTAAAAACACTTCACTCTGTCTAAAAACACTACACGCTGTCTAAAAACACTTCACTCTGTCTAAAAACACTTCACTCTGTCTAAAAACACTACACGCTGTCTAAAAACACTTCACTCTGTCTAAAAACACTTCACTCTGTCTAAAAACACTTCACTCTGTCTAAAAACACTACACTGTCTAAAAACACTACACAGTCTAAAAACACTACACAGTCTAAAAACACTACACTCTGTCTAAAAACACTACACTGTCTAAAAACACTACAGTCTAAAAACACTACACAGTCTAAAAACACTACACTCTGCCTAAAAACACTACACTGTCTAAAAACACTTTACTGTCTAAAAACACTACAGTCTAAAAACACTACACTCTGCCTAAAAACACTACACTGTCTAAAAACACTACACAGTCTAAAAACACTACACTCTGCCTAAAAACACTTCACTCTGTCTAAAAACACTTCACTCTGTCTAAAAACACTTCACTCTGTCTAAAAACACTACACTCTCTAAAAAACACTACTCTAAAAAACACTTCACTCTGCCTAAAAAACACTTCACAGTCTAAAAACACTACACTCTGTCTAAAAACACTTCACTCTGTCTAAAAACACTTCACTGTCTAAAAACACTACACAGTCTAAAAACACTACACTCTGTCTAAAAACACTACACTCTGCTAAAAACACTACACTCTGTCTAAAAACACTTCACTCTGTCTAAAAACACTTCACTCTGTCTAAAAACACTTCACTCTGTCTAAAAACACTTCACTCTGCCTAAAAACACTTCACTCTGTCTAAAAACACTTCACTCTGTCTAAAAACACTTCACTCTGTCTAAAAACACCTGCACGTTTTGGGAGCAGCGACGAGAGACTGAAACGTTGGCAACAAGATAAAAACGGGGAATTGGGAAAATACAGTTTTTCTTTCTATTTGACGTGAGATTTTTAGTGAAGCATCTCATGGTCAGGCTGAAGTTTAACTCCACTTTATGAAGAGACTGGGAAAAAAACAGGACTAAACCGAGACTAAACCTGGGACTAAACCTGGACTAAACCGGGACTAAACCGGGACTAAACCGGGTCTAAACCGGGACTAAACCGGGACTAAACCGGGTCTAAACCGGGTCTAAACCGGGTCTAAACCGGGACTAAACCGGGACTAAACCGGGTCTAAACCGGGACTAAACCGGGTCTAAACCGGGTCTAAACCGGGACTAAACCGGGTCTAAACCGGGACTAAACCGGGGCTTGTGCGGAGACGCTGTCGTTTCACACTGATGTTGTATCTCACTTGTTTCAGTTGATCATGTTTTCGTCTTTTACAGTTGTTTTTTCTTAAAGGACCAAATCATTTTTGTTCTTAAAGGGCAGGTGTTCTGCAAACTCCATGTTCTCACACTGTTCCTCTTCAAAAACATGAAGAGGTCTCAGATCTTATCCATGTTTGAGTCATCTAGTGATCTCTCCTGGCCCCTCTTTGAGCCCTCGTTATGGTAGGCTTTACAAGCCCGTACGAGGCCCCGCCCACAAGCCCACGTCACCCATGTACGAGGTTCCGCCCACAAGCCTACATCACCCATGTACGAGGTTCCGCCCACAAGCCCACGTCACCCATGTACGAGGCTCCGCCCACAAGCCTACATCACCCATGTACGAGGCTCCGCCCACAAGCCTACATCACCCATGTACGAGGTTCCGCCCACAAGGGCCCACGTCACCTACATGTACGTACGAGGCTCCCCACCCTACACAAGCCTACATCACCCATACTCCACACACAAGCCTACTCTCCCACGCTCCACACGACTCTCCATAAAAACATGACAAAAACTGTTGACTATGACGTGACAAACCTGGGGTGATGTGCAGTAGTTTTCATTAGATGCAGCTGATTGTGACAGTGGCTCTGAAGGGGGAGGGGCTTAGCACAGAGAGAAAAGGGAGGAGACTCGAGCGTCCAAAACAAAAGTGAAACTCATAAAACGTGAATATGTTTTGGGTGAAATAACATTTTCAAAACAAGAGAAAAGCTCTGTGTGTAAAAAGAGAAAAGTAAAACCCCCTTTTAAAAATGTATTTATCAAACTTCCAACATTTTTCAAATTATTTACAAAGTTATTTGTGTAAATCCTCAGTCGTCCAGGTCTGATCCAGAGCAAAAGACGAAGTTCAAATGTGTCACTGGACAAATCGTTGGAGTGAAGACGTTTCTCTGCTCGTCCAAGTCTCTTCTTCAGTTCTGGTCAGATGCTGCTGGACACTGCCTTACATCTGTCTGCAGGGGGCGCTAACCACACTGAAACTAAACATCTATTGTCTCCAGTTTCAGCTGGAGCTACCATATTCAGCCCTTAACGACCCTGCTGTTGTTCTCTTTGTTCTCTTGAGTTCTGGGTGTGGGTGGAGGTGTGGGAGGTGATGGAGGTGTAGATGGAGGAGAGATTATGTCTCAGGCTCCTGTTTAAGGAAGGATTCTCTTTCTGAACAAAAGTATCTTTAACTCTCGTCTCAAACCATTTCTTTCTCTGGCTCAGACCTGAAGCTCAGTCTCTTCAGAGGAGGTGAGTGTGTTTGAGATGAACATCAGACTGTGGTCCTGAGCTGCTCTCTCTCGTGATGGTTCATTCTTTTATGGAGATGATCAGACTGTGGTCCTGAGCTGCTCTCTCTCGTGATGGTTCATTCTTTTATGGAGATGATCAGACTGTGGTCCTGAGCTGCTCTCTCTCGTGATGGTTCATTCTTTTATGGAGATGATCAGACTGTGGTCCTGAGCTGCTCTCTCTCGTGATGGTTCATTCTCTGGTGAAGTGTCTGTTTAGTTTCTCCAGTGTGACGCTCACTCTTCACTGATGGAGTCGACACATCACTTTGTTTGTGTCTCGGGGTTTTGTCCTTTGGGTGAAACAGTTTTTGTCTTTAAGTGTTTGTAGGTTTGAAAAAGACATAAATCTCACACTGTCTGAAGATCCTCTGAAGTTTTTCAGACACTGTGAGGAACAGTTACACTTTTCCTTCTGGGTTCAGATTCCCTGTTGTCCTGTTTTTTGTCTCTCTTAGATCTGTTGAAGGTCCATTTTGGATCTCCTCAGGCTGAGACTTTCTCCACGTGCTGCTCCTTCACTTTTCCCTCTGAGTTCTTGAGCTCTGTGCTGTAGAGACAGATGACTCTGAGTTTGTGCTGGATGGTGTGAATCAAACAGCAGGTGTTGGCCCGTGTGTGTTTCCTGAAGACTTCTACCTGGAGACACTGGTCCTCTCCTGTTTTTACCTCACAGTCTAAGAAGGACAGTTTGTCCTTGGCCTCTTCTGAGGAGATTAATATGAGCAGTAAAGGCTCCAGATCTTGAATTTTCATTTTACTTCAGTTATCATCCACATGTCGATACCAATGTGGGGGTGGAGCCTGGAAATGAGGCTAGTGCCTCCTGTTCAAAATGATCATGTATAAATTAGACATAATAGAGAGACCGGAGAGTCCAGGGCTCAGCCGTGGATTTGCCTGTAGAAGTTTCCTCTAAACTGGAAATATGTGGAATTTAAACATGTTTCCAGCAGTTTGCAGATTTGTTCCGGTGTCAGGTTTGTTCTCTTTTAGTTCACTCTCCTGCAGTCGTCTCGTCTTTGCTGCCTCCACCGACTCTGAAGTGGGGAAACAAGAGAAAAGAGTCACATCAAATGAAACCAGAGTCTCATCTGAATCAAACTGGAGATGTTTGAGTTTTCTCATAAATTCTGCTGTGTCTCAGTCTGGAGCTTCTCAGAGGAGCAGGACGGTCTTCAGATGTTTGGCCTCATGTGATGGAGTCAGTGCTGCACACAGTGGGTCTGAGGGGTACTCTGTTGTGGGTCTGAGGGGTACTCCTTCTTTGTGGATCTTTGGGAGGCCATAGATACAAAAACTGGAGTCACCAGGACAGTCTGTGATACAGGTGTGTATCAGTGGCTTCCTCCTTCTCCAGCTTCTGTAACAGTCTGTGATGTTCTTCAGTCTGTGATGTTCTTCAGTCTGTGATGTTCTTCAGTCTGTGATGTTCTTCAGTCTGATGTTCTTCAGTCTGTGATGTTCTTCAGTCTGATGTTCTTCAGTCTGTGATGTTCTTCAGTCTGTGATGTGTCTGATGTTCTTCAGTCTGATGTTCTTCAGTCTGATGTTCTTCAGTCTGATGTTCTTCAGTCTGTGATGTTCTTCAGTCTGTGATGTTCTTCAGTCTGTGATGTTCTTCAGTCTGTGATGTTCTTCAGTCTGGGATGTTCTTCAGTCTGTGATGTTCTTCAGTCTGTGATGTTCTTCAGTCTGTGATGTTCTTCAGTCTGATGTTCTTCAGTCTGTGATGTTCTTCAGTCTGTGATGTTCTTCAGTCTGTGATGTTCTTCAGTCTGATGTTCTTCAGTCTGGGATGTTCTTCAGTCTGGGATGTTCTTCAGTCTGTGATGTTCTTCAGTCTGTCACGTTCTTCAGTGTCGTTAGCGCCTCCTTCAGACAGATAAAAGGCAGAGTCCAGCAGTAAATCTGATCAGAACTGAAAAAGAAACTTGGACGAGCAGAGAAACGTCTTCACTCCTACAACGATTTGTCCAGTGACAGATTTGAACTTCGTCTTTTGCTATTTACAAAGTTATTTACAAAATGATGGTGCTACAATCTAGAATTAATAATAATGAACAAAAAGCTACAAAAACTTTAAAATGATGAATCTGCCTCAGGAGCCTGTCTCTTAAAGCAATAAAAGTCACATTAAAATCACAATAAAACCACACAACTCACAATAAAAGTCACACATTAAAAAAGTCACAATAAAATCACAATAAAATCACAAAACTCACAATAAAATCACAAAACACAATAAAAGTCACATTAAAATCACAATAAAATCACAATAAAACAATAAAATCACAATAAAACAATAAAATCAAAATAAAATAAAACTCACAATAAAATCACAATAAAACAATAAAATCACAATAAAACACAATAAATTCATGTTTTAGTCACGTTAATTTTCAAACTGTAAAAGACGTCACTTTAAGCAATACACTTTTACGTCCCACAAAACGTTTAAATACTTTTTACACATTTACGTCCCACAGAACGTTTAAATACTTTTTGTATATTTTGTCTGCAGTACTATGAAGTGACCACTAGTGGGCGTGGTGTTCTACGCTGGAAAGAATCATTTACGTTTTGTTCAAATGTCAGTATTTATCTTGATATGAGCAGTTTAATGTTAAAGCTGCACTGTGTAACTTTTCTGCGTCTCCGTGGAGATGTTATTTCTGTGGTTTTACCGTGTGGCATTAAACGTGTCTGTCTCCATGGAGACGAGCTGGTCACATCTGTGGAGAGGCGTTCACAGTGAAACACCTATAATGGAAAAGACGTGAGGCAGATTAATGCCACACTGGAACATTCCAGGCCCCTCAGTAACATCTCGATGGGAAAAGCAGCTTCTGGGACAAAGTTTTGAACATTTTAATCAGTTGTAAATTTGTGTAAAACTGATTTTCTTGGATTCTCATGAAAATGTAAAAAATATTTTGAAATGTCTGTGGACAGATTTGTATGATTTTTATTTTGATGATTATTATGATTATTTGTAATTCCACTTTATCTTGTTGCCAAGGTTTCACCTGTTTGTGGAGGCGGAGCTTGTATTTATATTGTCATGTTTTTCTGGCGTGTTTCTGGAGACGAGACGCTGCTGTTGGACTGAGTCAGAATTTAGTTAAATTATTGATTGTACAGTGACAGGAAGAAGGGACAAAGGAGTTTTTCACAATAAAAGTACTGAATGTAAAGAACACTGGGCCTTTGTGATTTTAGCCTGATTTACTTTGAAGGAGCCGTGTTCTAACAAACCAGACTTATGTGTGTCCTTGTGTCCTTCTGCGAGGAGGCACGAGAACATGAGAACACAGGAGAACAGAACGGGAACGAGAACGAACAGGGAACACAGGGCACGAGAACGTGAGAAACACAGGGCACGAGAACATGAGAACACAGGGCATGAGAACGTGAGAACACAGGGCACAAGAACATGAGAACACAGGGCACGAGAACACAGGGCACGAGAACATGAGAACACAGGGCACGAGAACATGAGAACACAGGGCACGAGAACATGAGAACACAGGGCACGAGAACATGAGAACACAGGGCACGAGAACATGAGAACACAGGGCACGAGAACACAGGGCACGAGAACATAAGAACACACAGGGCACGAGAACATGAGAACACAGGGCACGAGAACACAGGGCACGAGAACGTAAGAACACAGCACGAGAACATGAGAACACGGGGCACGAGAACGTAAGGACACAGCACGAGAACATGAGAACACAGGGCACGAGAACGTAAGAACACAGGGCACGAGAACGTAAGAACACAGGGCACGAGAACATAAGAACACAGGGCACGAGAACGTAAGAACACAGGGCACGAGAACATAAGAACACAGGGCACGAGAACGTGAGAACACGGGGCACGAGAACGTGAGAACACGGGGCACGAGAACGTGAGAACACGGGGCACGAGAACGTGAGAACACAGGGCACGAGAACGTGAGAACACAGGGCACGAGAACGTGAGAACACGGAGAACGTGAGAACGTGACGAGAACGTGAGAACACGGGGCACGAGAACGAGAATAACACGGCACGACGAGAACATGAGAAACACAGGGCACGAGAACGTGAGAACACGGGCACGAGAACATGAGAACACAGGGCACGAGAAAGAACGTAAGAACACGGCACGAGAAACGTGAGAACACAGGGCACGAGAACGTGAGAACACAGGGCACGAGAACATAACACGGCACGAGAACGTAAGAACACGGGGCACGAGAACGTAAGAACACAGGGCACGAGAACGTGAGAACACAGGGCACGAGAACGTGAGAACACAGGGCAGAACGTAGAACGTGAGAACACACGGGCATGAGAACGTGAGAACGTGAACACAGGGCACGAGAACATGAGAACACAGGGCACGAGAACGTGAGAACACAGGGCACGAGAACGTAAGAACACGGGGCACGAGAACGTGAGAGAACACAGGGCACGAGAACGTAAACACACGGCACGAGAACGTGAGAACACACGGGCACGAGAACATAACACGGCACGAGAACGTAAGAACACAGGGCACGAGAACGTAAGAACACGGGGCACGAGAACGTGAGAACACAGGGCACGAGAACATAACACGGCACGAGAACGTGAGAACACAGGGCACGAGAACATAACACGGCACGAGAACGTGAGAACACGGCACACACACACAGACACACAGGGCACGACACACACAACACAGCGGGCACGAGAACGTCTGTTAATCACATGATCAAAAAACTTGTTTTCTTTAACGTAAATCACTTCTTCTAGGGAACGTGAAAAAAAATTTCCAGGCGTCCTGAACACGTGTCTCACGAGAACGTAGGAACCGTAGGCCTTGAGTAGA
>JAIEZT010000019.1:32614270-32621770 GCA_019594935.1 Periophthalmus modestus | reverse complement strand
ATCACGTTCATCCTGACGTGACGCAGGCCTGCGTCATCACGTTTATCCTGAGGTGACCTACGTGCATCTGACACGTGATCAGTCTGATAAACACACGTGACTGCGCCTCTGTCTGCGCATGTCTGTAAACACGGCTTACGTCACATCATCATGACGTCATCACGTCTAACACAGATAAACACGTAAATGCACACAAACGCACGTAAATACACATAAAGACACGTAAATGCACACAAACACACGTTAATACACACAAACACACGTAAATACACACAAACACACGTAAATACTCACAAACACAAGTAAATAACACGTTTGTGGAGCAGCACTGACCGCGCTCCGTGAGGCCCCGGGCACGAGCACATCCCACCGCGCACGAGCACATCCCACCGCGCACGAGCACATCCCACCGCGCACGAGCTCCTGGAGCCTCCGGGACTCGAGTCTTCCTCTTCATCTTCCTCTTCCTCTTCATCTTCATCTTCCTCTTCCTCACAGCATGTAGATGATGTAAGAGAGGAAGACCAGGCCCATGATGGCGAAGAACATCAGCATCAGAATGTCCACCATGATGAGACAGAGACAGAGACAGAGACAGAGACAGAGACAGAGACAGAGACAGAGCCGGAGGAAGAGCCGGAGCCACAGGAAGAGCCACAGGAAGAGCCGGAGCCACAGGAAGAGCCGGAGTCAGAGGAAGAGCCGGAGTCGGGGCAGAGAGCCGGAGGAGAGTCGGGAGCTTACGTCAGGACGCACGCCCCGCCCACTCCATCCTCTGTCTCCATAGAAACGAGAGAATAAAAGGTTCTCGTCTTTTTAAGTGGATGTTCTACATGTATCTCTATGACAAAATGTTCAGCAGTTTCCATGGTGACACAGTGGCACATGAGCTTTACTTTGTCAGTGTTTGCTAAATCCAGTCTTTATTTTTCAAATGACGTGTTCAGGATCGGTCCGAGCTCATGGTTGTTTTTTTACACAAAAACGTGCGCGTGACTCGCTGAACTGTTGGCTAATGCTAATGCTAATGCTAGCTTGTGACTGTAGCGTTAATTGAGAGGGACTTGTTTAACAGCACAAATCACCTGTTGCAGTTCAGATCTTTCTGGTCAGATTGAGTTAAATAAAGCTCAGATTAAAGTCTAACTTGAGTGACAGAGCTTCAGACAGAGCAGTGCCTCTAGTTAGCCTCACACCACCAGGGAGTGTTGACGACATCATCTGCAGACTCAGATGTGCAGCGAGTTCTCGGCTCTAATCACAAATAGAAATGATCAGGTTGAACATTTGTCAAATTTCTTCTTTGATATTTTGTGTTAATATATGAATCAATAATCAACAGTGCCCCCTCCTGGCAGAACGACGTCATCACAGTCTCAATGAACCACACAGACACAGTGTGAGAAAAATGAAGTTTTATTGAATCTGCAGAATCATGGGTTTGAAACACGGCGACAGTGAGACCAGGACCGTGATGTAAATATTTATGTCATCAGATTATGTCATCAGATTATGTCATCATCAGATTATGTCATAAAAAAACACAAATATATGAAAGAAATGAAAATGGAACACACAAAAACGGGGTTACATCTCTGCAAAGTCGAGCATTTTAAACCAGGAAGGATGTGGTTTCAGAGGCGGAGCTTACAGTGATGTCAGAGGGGGAGGAGCTTACAGTGATGTCAGAGGGGGAGGAGCTTACAGTGACGTCAGACGGGGAGGAGCTTACAGTCATGTCAGAGGGGGAGGAGCTTACAGTCATGTCAGAGGGGGAGGAGTTAGTGATGTCAGAGGGGGAGGAGTTAGTGATGTCCGAGGGGGGGAGGAGTTAGTGATGTCAGAGGGGGAGGAGTTAGTGATGTCAGTGGGGAGGCGTTAGTGATGTCAGAGGGGGAGGAGTTAGTGATGTCAGAGGGGGAGGAGTTAGTGATGGCGGCGTTTAGTGATGTCAGAGGGGGAGGAGTTAGTGATGTCAGAGGGGGAGGAGTTAGTGATGTCAGAGGGGGAGGAGTTTAATGAGATGCTTTTGAGTTGCAGCGATATCTGGAGAAAGTGTTAACGTCTCGGCTGCTACAGCTGAACCTCGACTGAACCTCGGGCTTCACGACGTCACTTTCACTTCCTCCAAACAAACATTTTGAATTAAGAATGAGCCAAAAGATGAAGCGCACACACGTGGGGAGTTCTTTAGTTTGGTCCATTTCACTGATAAGATTCAAAATCCAATTTCCACATGATGACATCATAAAGTGTCATGTTTTTATTCACCTAAAAAAAACATCACCCTCCTTCCACCTAAACTCTCAAAAATATAAACCACGATTTATGTGCGGAGCCCGAGCCCCCACAGAGAAACGATTCCCCACAGAGAAACGATTCCCCAGAGAAACGATTCCCAGCTCCTCAAAACGATACACGTGAAACGATTCCCAGCTCCTCAAAGTGACACACGTAAGAGCCGAGTCTCCGTCTTCATGAGGAGCCACTTTATTTGATTAAGAAGGTTGAAGATTTGAGCCCAAACCCCAAAGACGCGAGTCGTGTGTCACGTTTACACAAAGTATTTAAAAAAGAAGTATTTTTACTCACAGAACTGCAGTTAAACGGCTAAAACAGCTCCTCTGTGAATTACCAGCGATATAAATGATTTCACAAACACCTTCACGTTTAGTTCTTATTATTATGGTTAATAAAAGTAAAGCTGCACTATGGAACTTTTCTGGTGGGTGGGTCAGATCCGTGGAAAGGCTGTGGATGTGTTTCTGTGTATTGTGTCCGACGGGCCAGAGCAGGAAGTGCGCCGTGATCATTTCCTGTTTGAACGCGGCGCTAGCGGGTTAGCATGTCCGTTTATAACAGTCTGTGATGTAACTTCAAACATTCAGCCAAAGTGATACATCTCCATGGAGACGAGGAACCTCCACCACAAAGTCACATACTGCAGCTTTAATATTTATAAGACTTTATTATTCTTATTATCTGCAGCTAGCTTAGCTTCAATCACCGCTAGCTCCGACTGTCGGTTTAATCCTGCGTCTACAGAGAAATCTTTAAAATGTGATTCTGACGATTCATTTTAAAACACGACGAGCAAAAATAAAAGTCACAGCAAAGATTTGAACCCACAACTCTCGAAACCATGAGGAATGTTCAGACGACAGTATGGAGTTGTGCTTGGCCCCGCCCCTACACGCCGCGTGTTCTTGACCCCGCCCACTGCACACAGCGTGCCCTGTCTGTGGTCATCTAAAAGGCCCGGCCCGTTCCAACCCGGTCCGACCCGGTCCAGTTTTATAATGATTGATCTGAGTAGAGTGAGTGTCCCTTTAAAACGGCCCGTGAGCGCCTCTAGAGGTTGTTTTGTGGAACAGTTTAAATTGTGTCTTTCTCCAGTTGATCAGATTCATGGATCTGAATCTGATCGTCCAGAGACGGCGGCGTCCGGAGACGGCGGCGTCCGGAGACGGCGGCGTCCGGAGACGGCGGCGTCCGGAGACGGCGGCGTCCGGAGACGGCGGCGTCCGGAGACGGCGGCGTCCGGAGACGGCGGCGTCCGGAGACGGCGCTAACTTAAGGTGGTATTTCCAGTGAGGCTGTTTAAGGTGGACTGTCCCTTAAACGTCCCTGATGCCTCGAGCGGCGGCTCGTACAGTTCCAGTTTTATTACCCAGAATGCAGTGCTGTCCTATTGTCCACATATAAATATATTAAAACTCTTGGATTATATCGAAGTGGCTTTTTATCGAGAAAATGCTCAAAGGAAAGTACAAGTCAAACTAAAGACACGGAGTTTTTTTCACTTCGAAACAAACGTAGATCTGAACGATGCATCCCTTTAAGAACGACTCCGACGCGTCCCTTTAAGAACGACTCCGACGCGTCCCTTTAAGAACGACTCCGACGCGTCCCTTTAAGAACGACTCCGACGCGTCCCTTTAAGAACGACTCCGACGCGTCCCTTTAAGAACGACTCCGACGCGTCCCTTTAAGAACGACTCCGACGCGTCCCTTTAAGAACTGTGCAAATGATTTTAGCGAGTGCGCAAGAATGCTTTAAAGGAGCACTATGGAAGTTTCTGTGGCGGAGGGCCTGGAATGTCCCACAGTCCGGCATTAAACTCATTTCTACAAAGACGAGCAGACGACAGCACCAAGTTACAGGTCAGATCTGTGGACAGGCCACCCGAGTATTTCTGAGCAGTAAAAGCAGCTCGAACTGAATAAAATGCAAAGTGGATACAGTTAATGCCACACTGAGGAACATTTCAGCAACAGCATCTCCATAGAGACGGACCCGCCCCCAAAAAGTCCCATAGTGCTGCTTTAAAATGGCGGCGTGGCGTTTCTTATTGGTCAAATTTACGTTTTAAACGACTCTGGCTCTATGTTCAGATCTCGTCCCTAAGCAGCAAGCTCCAGACCTGCTTCTGCTCAGAGCGCCGCCCCCGGAGCGCCGCCCCCGCCCGCCCCGGAGCGCCGCCCCCGGAGCGGAGCCCCCGGAGCGCCGCCCCCGGAGCGCCGCCCCCGGAGCGCCGCCCCGGAGCGCCGCCCCCGGAGCGCCGCCCCCGGAGCGCCGCCCCCGGAGCGCCGCCCCCGGAGCGCCGCCCCCGGAGCGCCACCTGTGGTAACATCAAGAATTACACGTTTTCTATGATGTAATCCGGCCCAGTTTGTGCGAGGGAGAGTGAGGGCTGCAGCCTCCGGATAGATTTGTATTTAAACAAAACACTATGCAACTCTTTGTTTGGGGGTTCGTCACCTGCTCGTTTCTATGGATACGTAATTGCTTTGCCTGGAATGTTCCACAGTGTGACATTAAACAGCTCTACTTTACATGGACTGAAGTGAGATCTGCACCTGAACTCGGGCTGTGGGTCTCCATGAAGACGAAAGGTTTAATGTCCCTCTGTGAAACACTGTCGCCATGGAAACAAGCATCTGACAGACCCTCCACCATAAAAGTTACACACTGCATCTTTAAAGAGAGAATTAAAATGTATACGAGATGTTTATGGTCCATAAGGACGCAGACCCCAGCCCCCACCCACAGAAGACACAAAAAGAAAGAATGAGGGACTGGGTGAGGAGGAGAAGGAGGAGAACGAGGAGAACGAGGAGAACGAGGAGGAGGACGAGGAGGAGGACGAGGAGGAGGACGAGGAGGAGGAGAGGGCATTAACAAAACAGTATAAAAATCAATCAAAAGCGGCATTAAGATGGAGATGGCACTGGGCGTTTCCTCCTGTCGACTCATATCTGCTCCACGTAGTTGGAGGGGAGCATTCCCACTTGGCCCGTACGCTCCACGCAGCCGTGCATCCAGCCCTCGTCGATCTGCTGAGCGCCAACGATCACGTCCCCGTCCATGAAAGACACCTCGTCATCATCGGCCGCAGCGTAGTCGTAAAGCGCCCGGTATCGTTTCTGCAACAAACAAATGAGTTTGAGAACGAGTCTTTATCTCTGTGGGGTATTAAAGAGGAGGTATTTACTCCTGTGGGTATTAAAGAGGAGGTATTTACTCCTGTGGGGTATTAAAGAGGAGGTATTTACTCCTGTGGGGTATTAAAGAGGAGGTATTTACTCCTGTGGGGTATTAAGAGGAGGTATTTACTCCTGTGGGGTATTAAAGAGGAGGTATTTACTTCTGTGGGTATTAAAGAGGGGTATATTTACTCCTGTGGGGTATTAAAGAGGGGGTATTTACTCCTGTGGGTATTAAAGAGGGGGTATTTACTCCTGTGGGGTATTAAAGAGGAGGTATTTACTCCTGTGGGGTATTAAAGAGGAGGTATTTACTTCTGTGGGGTATTAAAGAGGAGGTATGTACTCCTGTGGGGTATTAAGAGGAGGTATTTACTTCTGTGGGGTATTAAAGAGGAGGTATTTACTCCTGTGGGGTATTAAAGAGGAGGTATTTACTTCTGTGGGTATTAAAGAGGAGGTATTTACTCCTGTGGGGTATTAAAGAGGAGGTATTTACTCCTGTGGGGTATTAAAGAGGAGGTATTTACTCCTGTGGGGTATTAAAGAGGAGGTATTTACTCCTGTGGGGTATTAAAGAGGAGGTATTTACTTCTGTGGGGTATTAAAGAGGAGGTATTTACTCCTGTGGGGTATTAAAGAGGAGGTATTTACTCCTGTGGGGTATTAAAGAGGAGGTATTTACTCCTGTGGGGTATTAAAGAGGAGGTATTTACTCCTGTGGGTATTAAAGAGGAGGTATTTACTTCTGTGGGGTATTAAGAGGAGGTATTTACTTCTGTGGGGTATAAAGAGGAGGTATTTACTCCTGTGGGGTATTAAAGAGGAGGTATTACTCCTGTGGGGTATTAAAGAGGAGGTATTTACTTCTGTGGGGTATTAAAGAGGAGGTATGTACTCCTGTGGGGTATTAAAGAGGAGGTATTTACTTCTGTGGGGGTATTAAAGAGGAGGTATTTACTCCTGTGGGGTATTAAAGAGGAGGTATTTACTTCTGTGGGTATTAAAGAGGAGGGTATTTACTCCTGTGGGGTATTAAGAGGAGGTATTTACTCCTGTGGGGTATTAAAGAGGAGGTATTTACTCCTGTGGGGGTATTAAAGAGGAGGTATTTACTCCTGTGGGGTATTAAAGAGGAGGTATTTACTTCTGTGGGGTATTAAAGAGGAGGTATTTACTCCTGTGGGGTATTAAAGAGGAGGTATTTACTCCTGTGGGGTATTAAAGAGGAGGTATTTACTCCTGTGGGGTATAAAGGGAGGTATTTACTCCTGTGGGTATTAAAGAGGAGGTATTTACTTCTGTGGGGTATTAAAGAGGAGGTATTTACTTCTGTGGGGTATTAAAAGAGGAGGTATTTACTCCTGTGGGGTATTAAAGAGGAGGTATTTACTCCTGTGGGGTATTAAAGAGGAGGAGGAGGTATTTACTTCTGTGGGGTATTAAAGAGGAGGTATTTACTCCTGTGGGGTATTAACTGTAACATAAATCTCCATGTTTCCTTTTATTTGAAAATGCTGTATTCACCCAAAACAACATAAAACGTTTTGTAAATTTCACTTTTTTGACGCTGAATCTTTGTTGTGATCGTGCTCTGAAGGGGGGGTGTCTTAGCACAGTGTGCATCCTGCTCACGTGTTTCAGGCGTGTTTCAGGCGTGTTTTAAATATGTTTCAGACGTATTTTAAATATGTTTCAGACGTATTTTAAATATGTTTCAGACGTGTTTTAAATATGTTTCAGACGTGTTTTTAAAGTCAGTCTTCTCTGCTCTCGGTCCGAGCTCCGTCACAGCGTCTCGGCGTGAGGCCTTACCCCGACGGCGGGCTCGGGGACGTGCACGGGCGCGGGCTCGGGGGCGCGCATGGAGGCGTGGTCCTGGCGGGGCTCGTGGCGGGGCTCGTGGCGGGGCTCGTGGCGGGGCTCGTGGCGGGGCTCGTGGCGGGGCTCGTGGCGGTAGTTGGCCGAGTCGTCTGAAAACATCAAGAACAAATCACATTTTAAACCCAAAAG
>JAIEZT010000019.1:32601770-32604270 GCA_019594935.1 Periophthalmus modestus | reverse complement strand
TCCTCAAACACTGAGTCGTGTTTGTTTCTTTCACATGTTTGACTCTTTATTATTCGTCTGTCACATCTGCAAAGATCAAAATGCGACGTTCCAACTTGTGATGTCATGAAGTGGTAGTTTTCTTTTTACCTTTAGTTCAGTCGAGATAAGTGACAACTCCAGGACTGAAATGATCCAGATGATTCTAGTGAAGGTGGAGTTTAAAAACACAGTGGAGCACTTCCTGTATCACCACATGATGACATCACAAGGTGGAACAGAGTGTTTTCAGTCTAAATCTGCAGGTTTGTGTTAAACATGTGAATGAAACAAAACACAGCACAGCTCCAGGTCTGTTTGATCTGTTCTGATGTTTCAGTTCAATTAAATTTATTTTTGTAAAGCCCAAAATCACGACAGCAGTCGCCTCTTAGGGCTGAACATGGAGATGATTAACCAACAGAATCAGAAAATCAACAATGAAACAAACAGACAAGAAGATTAATCAACAGAAAACAAGCAATGAATAACTGTCCCAGAACATCCCCTGTCCTTAGACCCTCCTTCTCCAAAGGAAAAACTCCAAAAACCCAGTGGGAAAAGGAGAAACCTGGAGGAGAACCATAGTGAAGGAGAGATCCACTCCCATGGACGGACAGGCTGCAGATGTGTCCAGGACTAAGGCGCATCCAGTTCAAGTCTGTAGGGCCAGAGCCCAACGAGCCGTCCATTCAGGCAAGAAGATCTAGGGTCCAGCCATCACCGGACGATCAGGAGGAGATCTAGAGTCCAGCCATCACCAACGATCAGGAGGAGATCTAGAGTCCAGCCATGTTGTTTCCTCGTCTCAGAACAGACTGATATGGGTCTTTAGACTTTTGAAATAAATAAAAACTGATTTTATGTTTTATTTTTACATGTTTCTGATGGACTCACACAAAATCATCTAAATATGAAATGTTCTGGGCTGAGAATCACAGGGTCTCATCACATCGTGAGTTCACAACACGATGGGACAATACATGATAATATCGTAAATCGCGATAAAAATGAACAATATCATATCGTCATTTATATCGTCCACTGAAGAAGGTGAAGTCTGATGTGTGGAATTATTATGAATTTCAAAAACAAGATCAACAAGATGAGCCTCGATCTGCAGAGCCTGAAAAAAGATACGGCTCCGAGAGCAAACGCCAGAAACTTACACGAACATCTACGAGACGCCCATCCTGCATCGTCCGACGACCGGAGACGGAAATATCCAAGTACAAAACTATTGAACGTAGTTTGTGTTAGTTTGGATTTGTGTGACTCCGTTTGTGTCGACTTAACTCTACATTAACTCTACATTAACTCTACATTAACTCTACATTAACTCTACATTAACTCTACATTAGCTCTACATTAGCTCTACATTAGCTCTACATTAGCTCTACATTAGCATTAACTCTACATTAACTCTACATTAACTCTACATTAACTCTACATTAACTCTACATTAGCTCTACATTAACTCTACATTAGCTCTACATTAACTCTACATTAGCTCTACATTAACTCTACATTAGCTCTACATTAACTCTACATTAACTCTACATTAGCTCTACATTAGCTCTACATTAACTCTACATTAACTCTACATTAACTCTACATTAGCTCTACATTAGCTCTACATTAGCTCTACATTAGCTCTACATTAGCTCTACATTAACTCTACATTAACTCTACATTAACTCTACATTAACTCTACATTAACTCTACATTAGCTCTACATTAACTCTACATTAACTCTACATTAGCTCTACATTAGCTCTACATTGGCTCTGGCTGAACAGCACTTTGCAGTTTGTTTGCAGCAGCACATGGTTTTGTTTTTTTTAACAACAAACATGATTTAATCTGAAAACCTAGAACCTCACTCGTGCAGAACAAAACGCCTCTCAAACAACAGACAGAAATGCAAAAAAGTGACGGAGCAGATTTCACTTTCCTGCAGCAGATTCATGGAGGATCCAATTTATTTTGTGAACATAATTTCTTCACTGGATTAAATTCTCTGGACCTGAACGGAACAAATGAGAACGACTTTTTGAGAACATGATGTTTGTAAAATCAAAATGGTTTGGAGATTCAAAAAGACGAGCGCTGCAGCTTTTATTTGTGTGGACGGTTTGGGCGACGCAGACGTTCATGAACTTTGTGGAGCGGTTGATTATTTTAGTCACAATAATCGTGAGTCGTGGGGATGATACGAAAATGTGGAGTCTGAGCGTCGGCCTCGTGCAGCGACTCAGTGTCTGCACTTCGCTTCTTCGAAAGATATTTAGTTATTTGACTTTTTTTCTTTTCAACATCATTCCTTATATCTCACTTCATATATTTGACGTCTTCTGTGTGAATAAAATGTGGAAAATAGTAAAACATTTAAAAATAAAAATCTTGAATGAGACGTGTCCAAACGGAGTGCACGCGATACAAATATATAACGTTATATCTTCAACATTTTGAGTTGCTCCTT
>JAIEZT010000019.1:32549270-32596770 GCA_019594935.1 Periophthalmus modestus | reverse complement strand
AAGACACAGAGGCCACAGCGACAGACCTGAACATGCTCCAGCTCTAAAGCTGTGGCATGGAACTTTTCTGGCGGGTTCTGCTGCCGCTCGTCTCCATGGAGATGTTATCGCTCAGAATGCACCGCACATGTCGCATTTATTCTTTTACAGGTGCGGCCAAAACAAACACCTGCGGAACAAGTATTTCTGCTACAAGAGGCTCTGGCTCCGCCCATGGAACCGACCTGGACCATGGGGGTCACGGCGAGGTCACGGCGAGGTCACGGCGAGGTCACGGCGAGGTCAGAGGTCAGATCACACACGGTCAGTAGTGAAACAGCTGGAGTTGGTCCAAAGTGACTCGGGAGGTTCATTTACGCAGTAAGTTCTAGTTCTGTTAATGTTTTATTATTACTAGAGTTTTTTTGTGCGTCGGCCTGAAGTCTCCACAGACCAAAGACCGACGTCCAAATCTGTCAAGAAAATATAAAGTTTGAACTCTGCTCCAAATCGTCTCTAAACCTGCTCCAACCTCGAGGAGCTTCATCTGGAGCTGAACCTGCGACGTCTTTAAAGTCTGATCCTAAAATGAAGCTGCAGATGAACCTCGTGTTTCATATGAACAAGACTCTGAAAAGTTTAACTATTTAAACTCACCCTGAGCAGACGGGGACCAGACCGGGACCGGACCGGACCGGGACTGGGACCGGACCCGGACCGGGACCGGGACCGGACCGGGACCGGACCCAGACAGGACCCAGACGGGGACCGGACCCAGACCGGACCGGGACCGGACCCAGACAGGACCCAGACCGGGACCGGACCCAGACAGGACCGGGACCGGACCCAGACCGGACCCAGACAGGACCCAGACCGGGACCCGGACCCAGACAGGACCCAGACAGGACCCAGACCGGGACCGGACCAGATCCAGACCGGACCGGGACCGGACCCGGACTGGACCCGGACCGGGACCGGACCCAGACAGGACCCAGACAGGACCCAGACCGGACCGGGACCGGACCCGGACCGGACCCGGACCGGACCCGGACCGGACCCAGACCGGACCCGGACCGGACCCGGACCGGACCCGGACCGGACCCCGACCCCCACCACAGCCCGATCGGTTCAAAGCTAAAGAAAAACTCACGGCTCTATTCTCATCAACTTTAGACTAAAGTAACGACAAACGAAAGTCTAGATCCATTTTTAGACGAGACGACGAACAGCGGCAACAAAACCACCACGAGAAACGACCGAGTCAAAGCGTCACCACAACCAACAGACGAGGACGAGCACATCCGGCCCAGAACCAAACACCCTCTGACCCACAGGTTGGAGGTGTGATTCCAGTTCACACACACGAACGCCCCAGTGTTTGTGCACAACATGACACGAGTTCTGTGAAAGTCATGAGTGCGACGCTCTGAAGGTCTGACCGCTGTGTTGGTCAGACTAAAGAGCAGCTCTGACCAAAACTATAGCACAGTCTGTGTGAAGTAGTGACGCTCACCAACGAGCCAATCAGGAGCCAGGCTGCTTCACAGCACCACTGGTTTCACCTGTACAACCTGTTGCTAACGCTAACAGGAGCTAACGCTAACAGGAGCGACGTCGGGGACAGAAGGACCTGATGTGTCTGTTATTAATGTTCATATGTTGATTTACAGACACAGACGTGAAATAAAAACCCCAGGATCATGTAGAGGGTTAATACGAACATTTAAGACCAACATGAGTCTGACAGGGACAGAGAGAGACACAGTTTTTACATAGAAAGTGAATTGGAGCCAGAGTCGATGGAGCAGCAAGTGACATGAACATGATCACTTCCTGTTTGTAGCGCGGCGCTAGCAGATTAGCTACGTCCATTTATATAAACAGACTCTGTTTAAGACTTTTCACTCTGCAGTTTTTAAAAACATCTGTATTAATCACTCTCCCAACGAAGAAAAAAGTGAATTACCTCAGACTGAGACGTGGATCTGAACATGCTAACATGCTAACATGCTAACACAGATCACAGATCACAGGATATGCAGGCTATGCTAGCATGTAGCATAATGAGACGGAGCTTAGCAACAGAGTGAAGCTATTTAAGCTCAGTGTGACGAGGTCCCACAGCACGAGACGCAAGAACATGAGAACATGAAAGAAAAGGGAACGCGGAGAACACAAGAACATGGAGAACACGAGAACATGGAGAACACGAGAACATGGAGAACACGAGAACATGGAGAACACGAGAACATGGAGAACACGAGAACATGGAGAACACAAGAACATGGAGAACACAAGAACATGGAGAACACGAGAACATGGAGAACACGAGAACATGGAGAACACGAGAACATGGAGGACACGAGAACATGGAAGACAAGGAGAACACAAGAACATGGAGGACACAAGAACATGAAAGACGAGGAGAACATGCGCCCCCCACCTGCGCCGCGTACTTTTACTTTTACTTGACTACATCTGAGAGCAGTATCTGTACCTTCGTTCAGAATTTGAACAAAAAATATTTAAAAAACAGAAAAAGTGTCCAGATGAGAACTGTAGAGACACAAGGGGCTGGTTTAACCGTTGCCATGGCATTAGCAGCTCTTGTTAAAGAAGCACTATGTAACTTTTCAGGCACATTTCCTGATCTAAAAATGTGAGATAAGTGACAGTTTCATTTTCATAGCCGCCGTCGCCTATGAGCAAAGCACTTCAGATTTGCATATAAAAAATTTGCTTCAAGTCCACTAAACAAATGAGCCAACAGAAAGTCACAGGTCACATTCTCCCGGCGACAGCAGGGGGCGCCGTCCCAACAGAAGCACCGAACCAGGACGAGCTCTGTGCCCTGATCAACGGGAATCTAACCAAACAACAGGCCTCCAGAGAGAGACCCCAGAGAGACCCCCAGAGAGACCCCAGAAAGACCCCCAGAGAGACCCCAGAGAGACCCTCAGAGACCCCCAGAGAGACCCCAGAGAGAGACCCACAGAGAGACCCCAGAAAGACCCCAGAAAGACCCAGAGAGACCCCAGAGACCCCCAGAGAGACCCCAGAGAGACCCCAGAGAGACCCCCAGAGAGACCCCAGAGAGACCCCAGAGAGAATTTGCTCAGAGACCCCCCAGAGAGACCCAGAAAGACCCCAGAGAGACCCCAGAAGAGACCCCAGAGAGACCCCAGAGTGACCCTCAGAGAGACCCCAGAGAGACCCCAGAGAGACCCTCAGAGAGACCCCCCCAGAGAGACCCCAGAGAATCTACCCCAGAAAGACCCCAGAGAGAGACCCAGAGAGACCCCAGAGAGACCCCAGAGAGACCCCAGAGAGACCCCAGAGAGACCCCAGAGAGACCCCAGAGAGACCCCAGAGAGACCCCAGAGAGACCCCCAGAGAGACCCCAGAGAGACCCCAGAGAGACCCCAGAGAGACCCCCAGAGAGACCCCAGAGAGACCCCAGAGAGACCCCAGAGAGACCCCAGAGAGACCCCAGAGAGACCCCCAGAGAGACCCCAGAGAGACCCCAGAGAGACCCCAGAGAGACCCCCAGAGAAAGACCCCAGAGAGACCCCAGAGAGACCCCCAGAGAGACCCCCCAGAGAGACCCCCAGAGAGACCCCCAGAGAGACCCCAGAGAGACCCCCCAGAGAGACCCCCTGAGAGACCCCCAGAGTGACCCCAGAGAGACCCCCAGAGAGACCCCCAGAGAGACCCCCAGAGAGACCCCAGAGAGACCCCCAGAGAGACCCCCAGAGAGACCCCAGAGAGACCCCAGAGAGACCCCAGAGAGACCCTCAAACTCGGGTGACAAGCCCCCTCTGCGGCGCCTTCTGTGGCCAGAGGGCAAATTGCGGCTCCAATAGAAATACACGGCCCAAAATAAAGACAAGAGACTGAACCGGCCCAGACGCTGAGGGGTGGACCGGCCCAGACGCTGAGGGGTGGACCGGCCCAGACGCTGAGGGGTGGACCGGCCCAGACGCTGAGGGGTGGACCGGCCCAGACGCTGAGGGGTGGACCGGCCCAAAACACTTCTCCTTCTGCACAAAAAACTAAACCTGGATCTGCAGAAGCTCCTTCTTAAATCAGATTTTTGTTTTCACTTTAACTGAACCAGAGATCAGGGAGAAAAAAACGCCACGGGCCAGGGGTCGGCCCGCTCGATATCGGCCCGCTCGATATCGGCCCGCTCGATATCGGCCCGCTCGATATCGGCCCGCTCGATATCGGCCCGCTCGATATTGCTACACATAAATATTGCAATAAATGATCCAACTGAAACTACAGAGTTCAAATAAAAACCCAATAAAACATGTTTAAACAGGGTCTGAGCTGCAGCACAAACAGAATGAGCCAAAAAGTGAGCCAAAAGTGAGCCAAAAAGTGAGCCAAAAAGTGAGCCAAAAGTGAGCCAAAAAGTGAGCCAATAATGAGCCAATAATGAGCCATAGACGTGACTTATTCAGCTCAAATCTGATTGAACTAAAACAACACAAATCTGTACTCTGCAGAGCCACGCCCCCTGGGGCCACGCCCCCTGGAGCCACGCCCCCTGGAGCCACGCCCCCACGGAGGCACACACAGGTGACCCGGAGGATTCTGGGAGGTGTTTTTTGGCTCGTTTCCGCGGCTCCGCAGACGTTTTCTGGGCGTGTCGAGCTGGAGGAATGTGCCTCTGCTCCAGGCCAGATTCCACAACAGACAAACAAGTGCCTCAGTTTAGCAACTAACAGGAAGGAAACGCTCGTCCCAGGACAGAGACACATCAGGGACAGAGACACATCAGGGACAAACAGAGACACATCAGGGACAAACAGACACATCAGGGACAAAGAGACACATCAGGGACAGAGACACATCAGGGACAAACAGAGACATCAGGGACAAACAGAGACACATCAGGGACAAACAGAGACACATCAGGGACAAACAGAGACACATCAGGGACAGAGACACATCAGGGACAGAGACACATCAGGGACAAACAGACACATCAGGGACTAAAGACACATCAGGGACAGTGGCGTTTCATTAAAAGAAACACATGGGGACAAACAGAGACAGAGGGGGACAGAGACACATCAGGGACACTCGTCAGGGACAAACAGAGACATCACAAACAGAGCCTCAGGACAAACAGTTCCAAGTCAGAGACTATGGAGAGGCCAAACAGAGACACATCAGGGACAGAGACACATCACAGAGACACACAGAGACACATCAGGGACAAGTTTAATCAGCAGCACTGTGGAACATTTCAGGACAGAGACAATCAGCGACAGAAACCTGGAGTTTTGAGGAAACACTTTAGTGGCGTTTCATTAAAAGAAACACTGTGGAACTTTCTGGCAGAGGGTCCACCACTCACTCGTCTCCATGGAGACGTCATAGTTTTGCCTGGAATGTTCCAAGTCAGATCTATGGAGAGGCCTCCTCACAGTAACACTGCACTTTTTACAAGTTTAATGCAGCACTGTGGAACATTTCAGGCAGAACAGCGACAGAAACCTGGAGTTTGAGGATTTAGTGAAATAACTTGAATTATTGACACTTTCTGAAGATTTATGCCACACGAGAAAAGTGATTAACACAGAGGTACTACTACTACTACTACTACTACTACTACTACTACAGTACTGTAGTATTTCCTCAGATCCGAGTTCATTAAATCTTCTTGGCTGACGTCGTTTTATGTTCACACAGTGACGTGTGACTCTGATGGTCTGAAAGTGGAAACGTGGCTCTGATATAATGACATAATGAGATCGTGACATCGTGACATCGTGAGATCGTGAGATCGTGACTTCGTGACTTCGTGACTTCGTGACTTCGTGAGATTGTGAGATCGTGAGATCGTGACATCGTGACATCGTGACATCGTGACATCGTGAGATCGTGAGATCGTGAGATCGTGACATCGTGAGATCGTGAGATCGTGACATCGTGACATCGTGACATCGTGACATCGTGAGATCGTGAGATCGTGAGATCGTGACATCGTGAGATCGTGACATCGTGACATCGTGACATCGTGACATCGTGAGATCGTGAGATCGTGACATCGTGACATCGTGACATCGTGAGATCGTGAGATCGTGACTTCGTGACTTCGTGACATCGTGGACACATGCGGCTCTGTGACGTCCCTGTGGCTCTTTGGACTCTTCAGGATGAAGCTGAAGTGAAACGGTTCGTTTCAGATGAAGCTGAAACATTGAGCACAGCCAAAACACGACAGACTCAAGTTCTCCTAAAAACACAGATTTGAACATTTTTAAGGTCCACAAGGACAATGTGTTTTATGAAGTTTTGCCCAGGATTAGGCTCAAACGGCTCCTTCTGTGACTCACGAGTCTCAGAGAGCGACTCCGGCTCCGTGTGATCAGATTATCACCTGGAGCCGAGATTAAGAGGCTTTAGTCAAACTAAAGTCACTGAGGAGCAGCTTTAACGCTCCTAAAGTCACCGAGGAGCAGCTTTAACCCTCCTAAAGTCACCGAGGAGCAGCTTTAAAGCTTCATTCCGGATTATCAAAGACGCGGACGTGACGCGGACGCGCACGGACCGCGGCGCTGACGCGTTGACGCGCGGACACCGCGGTTTGGTCTAAAACCAGAGACACAGAGAAACACATGAACCTGAAGATAAACAAATAAACAGATAAATAAACAGATAAACACAAACAAACAGTGACACTGAGGCGCGGGTCGGACCCGCCCGGGCTGAAGGCCCCGGTCCCTGTGGCTCGGGGCCCGGGGCGGAGGAAGCTGTGTCTGTATCACCGCCTCTGAGTCTCACTGCGGACTGATTTCTGGACTGATTTCTACGCTGATTTCGGGGCTGATTTCACACACATCGTTTTTAATCACGGTGTAAATGAGCTAAACCGCGGCGCAGGCGCGTCTCTGGCGCGTCTCTGGCCCGGTTTGGCCCGTGTTGACGCGCGCTCTCCTTGTAGACGTGGTTAGCTGTTAGCCTCCTGTGCTGGTGGTGGTGTAGGTGGTGTATGTGGTGTTGGGGCCGGTGGGGCTCGGTTCTTTCCCTCTCTGCTCTCGGGTGGTGCTGTGAGGCTCGGGGCGCGCGGTCCGGACGCGCAGGGGGGTCTTACCTTGTCCAAACAGTTGAGTTTCTCCACGGGGTAAACCACTCGCTCACATTTGCTGCACTTCGGGTTCATGGTGCGCGCTCTTGTTCCTGTAGCACGAGGGGAAAACTCGGTCTCTCTCCTGCAGGAGGTGATTCTGCTCCGGCTCGATCCTCGGACCTGGACTCGTGAATCTGTTAAATGTTTAAGTTTGAGGCTCAGGACGAGGCGGGTCCGCGGCTCTGGTGGCGCACAGCTGTTTGTCAGGCTCCAGAACAGACACGGAAAGCGCGCTCCCGCCGCTCCCTCGAAAAGCGCGTCCACGAGAAGAGGAAGCACCAAAGGCGCGTGCGCGGGGGGGAGGAGCAGGGAGGAGGAGGGAGGAAGGAGGGAGGAGGGAGGAGGGAGGAGGGAGGAGGGAGGAGGAGGTTCGGGTTTTCTATTCCCCTTTTCACATTTTTGGTGAGAATTACAAAATCTCCAACACAATGTTGACACCGCGGGGCCGCGCTCAGGGACCGCGCTCAGGGGCCGCGCTCAGGGGCCGCGCGCGGGGCGGGTCAGGCCCGGGAGCAAAACGTGAAACACTGAGTAAACTGGAGTCATTTTAGGTGAAACACACAAACATTTTTTACTGACACTGCTGCGACACAGACTCGCTCCAGACCCGAGACTGACCCCGAGACTGACCCGAGAGACTGACCCCGAGACTGACCCCGAGACTGACCCCGAGACTGACCCCAGGACTGACCCCGAGACTGACCCGAGAGACTGACCCCGAGACTGACCCCGAGACTGACCCGAGACTGACCCCGAGACTGACCCGAGAGACTGACCCGAGACTGACCCGAGACTGACCCCGAGACTGACCCGAGGACTGACCCCGAGACTGACCCGAGACTGACCCCGAGACTGACCCCGAGACTGACCCCGAGACTGACCCCGAGACTGACCCCGAGACTGACCCCGAGACTGACTGACCCCCGAGACTGACTGACCCCGAGGACTGACCCCAGAGACTGAGACCCCAGAGACTGACCCGAGACTGACCCCAGGACTGACCCCAGAGACTGACCCCGAGACTGACCCCAGGTCTGACCCCGAGACTGAGTCTGACCCCCAGACTGACTGACCCCTGTGACTGACTGAGTTGACCCCAGGACTGACCCCCGAGACTGACTGACCCGAGACTGACCCCAGGACTGACCCCGAGACTGACCCCAGGTCTGACCCCAGGACTGACCCCGAGACTGACCCCAGGTCTGGAGCGAGTCTGTGGTTCTGTCTGTGTGTAATTCATGTTTTATTCCAGACGTGGACAAACTACGGCCCACGGGCCACACACGGCCCTTTGTTAGTTCATGTGTAGTTCATGTTTAGTTCATGTTTTAGTTCATGTTTAGTTCATGTTTAGTTCATATTTTGTTCATGGTTAGTTCATGTTTAGTTCATGTTTAGTTCATGTGTTAGTTCATGGTTAGTTCATGTGTTAGTTCATGTGTTAGTTCATGGTTAGTTCATGTGTTAGTTCATGTTTAGTTCATGTGTTAGTTCATGTTTAGATCATGTTTAGTTCATGTTAAGTTCATGTTTAGATCATGTTTAGTTCATGTTTAGATCATGTGTTAGTTCATGTTTAGTTCATGTTTAGTTCATGTTTTAGTTCATGTTTAGATCATGTTTCATGTTTAGTTCATGTTTAGTTCATGTTTAGTTCATGTTTGTTGTTTTCTCTTCACATTTGCCGTCTTCCTTTTGTCTCACTTGATAAAACACTCATAGGTTTGAGAACATCGCCTCCTTCAGGATAAACAGTTGAACTGCAGAAGTTTCTCAGATGAAACAGAAAAGGTTTGAATCATATTTAACTTTTATTTTACAAAATCCAAAGTGAAACATCAAACACACAGACGTGACGTAACGACGTGACAAACGGAGGAAACGAGGACGAGGAGCCAAGACACGTGTGGGAAAGTCTGCTACAGTCTCCATGGTGATGTTATTACTTAACCGGGAATGCTCCTCAGTATGACTTAAAACGTATCTGCCTCCATGGAAACAAGACCTCACTACAAGTCAGATCTATGGAGAGGTGCCCACGCTCGCCTTAAGACTGTCATAGTTTCAAGTTTAGCAACAGCAAAATGAAAAAATCAAATCTGTAAACTGGACAAAACGTTTCTCTGAAAAAAACGTTTCTCTGGTCAGAATCTGACCAGACTGTGACCAGAATCTGACCAGACTGTGACCAGAATCTGGACTCTGACCAGACTCTGACCAGACTCTGACCAGAATCTGACCAGACTGTGACCAGACTGTGACCAGACTGACTGGACTCCAGACTGTGACCAGAATCTGACCAGACTGTGACCAGAATCTGACCAGACTCTGACCAGACTGACTGACTCTGGACTCTGACCAGACTCTGACCAGACTCTGACCAGACTCTGACCAGACTGTGACCAGAGACTGACCAGACTGTGACCAGACTCTGACCAGACTCTGACCAGACTCTGACCAGAATCTGACCAGACTGTGACCAGACTGTGACCAGACTGACCAGACTCTGACCAGACTCTGACTCTGACCAGACTCTGACCAGACTCTGACCAGACTGACCAGACTCTGACCAGACTCTGACCAGACTCTGACCAGACTGACTAGACTCTGACCAGACTCTGACCAGACTGACCAGACTGACCAGACTCTGACCAGACTGTGACCAGACTCTGACCAGACTGACTAGACTCTGACCAGACTCTGACCAGACTGTGACCAGACTGTGACCAGACTCTGACCAGACTGACCAGACTCTGACCAGACTCTGACCAGACTGTGACCAGACACTGACCAGACTGTGACCAGACTGAGCAGACTCTGACCAGACTCTGACCAGAATCTGACCAGACTGTGACCAGACTGTGACCAGACTGACTAGACTCTGACCAGACTCTGACCAGACTGACCAGACTCTGACCAGACTGTGACCAGACTCTGACCAGAGACTGACTAGACTCTGACCAGACTCTGACCAGACTGACCACTGACAGACTCTGACCAGACTGTGACCAGACCTGACCAGACTGACCAGACTCTGACCAGACTCTGACCAGACTGACTAGACTCTGACCAGACTCTGACCAGACTGTGACCAGACTGTGACCAGACTCTGACCAGACTGACCAGACTCTGACCAGACTCTGACCAGACTGAAGAAGCCTCTTGGAGCAGCCAAACATCTTCAATGTTTTGTCCAGTGACAGATTTGATTTTCTTTTGGATCAGACTGAGGGACACAGATAAATTTAGTGATAGTTTTGCCATAAAAACAGAGAAATGAGAAACAGCTGGATGTGATCGTCCCGAAGTGAAGTCGCCCACTTTCCCCTGAAGCAAATCCACAATTATTTTACATTATTTACATTTTCTATTTTTGTTTTGTTCAAAAGTTCTAAAATTGTGCTTGTGGCTGGTGAGCGCCCTCTTGTGGCTGGTGAGCGCCCTCTTGTGGCTGGTGAGCGCCCTCTTGTGGCTGGTGAGCGCCCTCTTGTGGCTGGTGAGCGCCCTCTTGTGGCTGGTGAGCGCCCTCTTGTGGCTGGTGAGCGCCCTCTTGTGGCTGGTGAGCGCCCTCTTGTGGCTGGTCTGTGTTCTTTAGTCCCTGTCGTTTCCATCTGCCTCCATCTCTGTGTAGCCGGGTTTTTGGTTCTGAAACTTCAGCGCTGGCCAGTAACTGTTCCTCCTCTGAAAAACACAAACATGACATAAGTTTAAGATGATTTTAATTAAACTGTGTAGATTTTGGACCTGGATGTGGTGAAGCGGAGACGCCACGGCTGGATAACAGTTAATGAAAACAGCCACGACGACCAGCGCCAGAACCAGCACCAGCGCCACGATGGCGCCAGCCACGACGGCCAGATTAGGCTCCTTCCTCCGAGACGAAGAGTCAGAGTTTAAATCTGCAAATACAACACAAAACAAGTGAGTTTGTGCAGTACAGGCTCAGCTAAACGCACAAATGTTATTTAGTTTCATTTATTTATACAGTTTTTATTGTCATGTCTGTATTTGTACAACTCACTTTACAAACTATTATTAAATGTATTTATTATTATAAAATGATGTAGAAAAATGAAGGGTCAGACATAAATCGCTAACGTGGTAATTGCTAATGCTTATGCTAATGCTAATGCAGAATAAGAAACCTTTAAACAATAACGTCCAGTTCACTTCACTGTGACTAAAACAGTGCAGTCAAGTTTTAATTATGGATAAAAAATATCTTAAATACAGAATAAAACAACAAGAGCTTTATTTGACACGCTGAGTTTATTAGATCTGTTTGTGTTAATAGAGTACTACCCTTAAGTACTACAGTACTACAGTACTACAGTACTACAGGACTACAGGACTACAGGACTACAGTACTACAGGACTACAGTACTACAGTACTACAGGACTACAGTACTACAGTACTAAAGGACTACAGTACTACAGTACTACAGTACTACAGTACTACAGTACTACAGTACTACAGTACTAAAGGACTACAGTACTACAGGACTACAGAACTACAGGACTACAGTACTACAGTACTACAGGACTACAGGACTACAGTACTACAGTACTACAGTACTACAGTACTACAGGACTACAGTACTACAGTACTACAGGACTACAGTACTACAGGACTACAGTACTACAGTACTACAGTACTACAGGACTAAAGGACTACAGTACTACAGGACTACAGTACTACAGGACTACAGGACTACAGTACTACAGTACTACAGTACTACAGTAGCAGTATTACCAGCCCCATAAGAATAAAACACATAAACATTTTAACGTAAATAAAGTTCAAAACTCACCATTCCCAGTTTTGAGGATGTTTTTTGTCCCGTCTGAGGCTCCTGAGAACAGAGCTCATGTTCATATCTGCAGTTTACGCCCAATAAGAAACATTTGTATTATACTAATACCATTTTTCCTGCAGCCGTTTTGCAGAGTGGTGACCCCAGTGACCCCAGTGACCCCATTGACCCCAGTGACCCCAATGACCCCATTGACCCCAATGACCCCAGTGACCCCAGTGACCCCACGTTTGCCTTCAGTCTTTGAGGACACAGACGAGTCAGTGGAGTTTTCATCTCTGAAATAATCTTCACATGTGAAGTCTTCACTCTGGAATAGAGAAATCACATCAGAAATCAGCAAAAATCACATTAAAAAATCAGCAGAAATCAGATCAGAAGTCAGGAAAAAATCACATCAGAAATAAGCAAAAGTCAGATTTTAAAAAATCAGCAGAAATCAGATTATAAATCAGCAGACATTACAACAGAAATCAGATCAGAAATCAGTAAAAAATCACAACAGAAATCAGATCAGAAATCAGATCAGAAATCAGCAAAAATCACATCAGAAATCAGACGACACATGTAAATAAATATATATTTCTATAACCTCTTCAAAACAGGCGTAGTCTGTCCACTCCTGCCTGTGTCTGTCCATGCCGTCAGAGCATCTGAAACACAACACTTTAAAATCACAAACTGTGGAAATGAACTTTACAAATGAACTTTACAAATGAACTTTATAAATGAACTTTACAAATTAACTTTATAAATGAACTTTACAAATGAACTTTATAAATGAACTTTACAAATGAACTTTATAAATGAACTTTACAAATGAACTTTACAAATGAACTTTACAAATTAACTTTATAAATGAACTTTACAAATGAACTTTATAAATGAACTTTACAAATGAACTTTATAAATGAACTTTACAAATGAACTTTATAAATGAACTTTACAAATGAACTTTATAAAACTTAAAATTTATAAATGAACTTTACAAATGAACTTTACAAATGAACTTTATAAATGAACTTTATAAATGAACTTTACAAATGAACTTTATAAATGAACTTTACAAATGAACTTTATAAATGAACTTTATAAATGAACTTTACAAATTAACTTTATAAATGAACTTTACAAATGAACCTTATAAATGAACTTTACAAATGAACTTTACAAATTAACTTTACAAATGAACTTTACAAATGTTGATTTAAACATGTATAAATACCTCTGAAGAACATGGCACCAGCTGCAGCCCAAAGACTCGTCTGCAGAGAGACACAGGTCACAGCTGTGGAGCTGCAAGCACGCTGCAACAGAGAACATGTACTAGTACATATACTGTGTACTTGTACTGTAGTACTATAGTACACATACTCACTGGGCAGTGGGGTGAATTCTATGGCTGAGTTGTTTTGAATCTTGTCTGATTCGATTGTGACTCGGTGATATTCATAAACCGTCTGTTTACCACCGTCTGCAACAACAAATATGACATCACTTGTGTTAATGTTTTATATATTTCTGCACAGGTCTGATTTCAGATTTTTGGACGTGTTGTTGTTGGTGACCTGGAGCTGCAGCGCTGGAGGACGTGACGAAGGCGTCGGACAGACCGGCCTTCACCGGATGATCTGCAGAGCCAATGTGAGCTAAAGCCACAGGGATCTACAAAAAACAACCAAAACTTAGAGTCAAGAAGAGCGTCAGAGTCAGTATGAGAGTCAGAGTCAGTATGAGAGTCAGAGTCAGTATGAGAGTCAGAGTCAGTATGAGAGTCAGAGTCAGTATGAGAGTCAGCGTCAGTATGAGAGTCAGAGTCAGTATGAGCGTCAGAGTCAGTATGAGCGTCAGCGTCAGTATGAGAGTCAGAGTCAGTATGAGAGTCAGAGTCAGTATTATGAGTGTCAGAGTCAGTATGAGCGTCAGAGTCAGTATGAGAGTCAGAGTCAGTATGAGCGTCAGTATGAGCATGAGCGTCAGAGTCAGTATGAGCGTCAGAGTCAGTATGAGAGTCAGAGTCAGTATGAGTGTCAGAGTCAGTATGAGCGTCAGCGTCAGTATGAGAGTCAGTCAGTATGAGAGTCAGCGTCAGTATGAGAGTCAGAGTCAGTATGAGGGTCAGCATCAGTATGAGAGTCAGAGTCAGTATGAGAGTCAGCATCAATATGAGAGTCAGCGTCAGTATGAGCGTCAGTATGAGCATGAGCGTCAGTATGAGCGTCAGAGTCAGTATGAGTGTCAGACTCAGTATGAGTCAGTCAGTATGAGAGTCAGAGTCAGTATGAGTGTCAGAGTCAGTATGAGAGTCAGAGTCAGTATGAGTGTCAGAGTCAGTATGAGCGTCAGAGTCAGTATGAGCGTCAGAATGAGCATGAGCGTCAGAGTCAGTATGAGAGTCAGAGTCAGTATGAGCGTCAGTATGAGCATGAGCGTCAGAGTCAGTATGAGCGTCAGTATGAGCATGAGCGTCAGAGTCAGTATGAGCGTCAGAGTCAGTATGAGAGTCAGAGTCAGTATGAGCGTCAGAGTCATTATGAGCGTCAGTATGAGCATGAGCGTCAGTATGAGCGTCAGAGTCAGTATGAGCGTCAGAGTCATTATGAGCGTCAGTATGAGCATGAGCGTCAGAGTCAGTATGAGAGTCAGAGTCAGTATGAGCGTCAGAGTCAGTATGAGAGGCAGAGTCAGTATGAGTCAGAGTCAGTATGAGAGTCAGAGTCAGTATGAGCGTCAGAGTCAGTATGAGAGTCAGAGTCAGTATGAGTGTCAGAGTCAGTATGAGAGTCAGAGTCAGTATGAGCGTCAGTATGAGCATGAGCGTCAGAGTCAGTATGAGCGTCAGAGTCAGTATGAGAGTCAGAGTCAGTATGAGTGTCAGAGTCAGTATGAGCGTCAGCGTCAGTATGAGAGTCAGTCAGTATGAGAGTCAGCGTCAGTATGAGAGTCAGAGTCAGTATGAGGGTCAGCATCAGTATGAGAGTCAGAGTCAGTATGAGAGTCAGCATCAATATGAGAGTCAGCGTCAGTATGAGCGTCAGTATGAGCAGATGAGCGTCAGTATGAGCGTCAGAGTCAGTATGAGTCAGAGTCAGTATGAGTCAGTCAGTATGAGAGTCAGAGTCAGTATGAGTGTCAGAGTCAGTATGAGAGTCAGAGTCAGTATGAGTGTCAGAGTCAGTATGAGCGTCAGAGTCAGTATGAGCGTCAGAATGAGCATGAGCGTCAGAGTCAGTATGAGAGTCAGAGTCAGTATGAGCGTCAGTATGAGCATGAGCGTCAGAGTCAGTATGAGCGTCAGTATGAGCATGAGCGTCAGAGTCAGTATGAGCGTCAGAGTCAGTATGAGAGTCAGAGTCAGTATGAGCGTCAGAGTCATTATGAGCGTCAGTATGAGCATGAGCGTCAGTATGAGCGTCAGAGTCAGTATGAGCGTCAGAGTCATATGAGCGTCAGTATGAGCATGAGCGTCAGAGTCAGTATGAGAGTCAGAGTCAGTATGAGCGTCAGAGTCAGTATGAGAGGCAGAGTCAGTATGAGTCAGAGTCAGTATGAGAGTCAGAGTCAGTATGAGCGTCAGAGTCAGTATGAGAGTCAGAGTCAGTATGAGTGTCAGAGTCAGTATGAGAGTCAGAGTCAGTATGAGCGTCAGAGTCAGTATGAGAGGCAGAGTCAGTATGAGTCAGAGTCAGTATGAGAGTCAGAGTCAGTATGAGCGTCAGAGTCAGTATGAGAGTCAGAGTCAGTATGAGTCAGAGTCAGTATGAGAGTCAGTATGAGAGTCAGAGTCAGTATGAGAGTCAGTATGAGAGTCAGAGTCAGTATGAGCGTCAGAGTCAGTATGAGAGTCAGAGTCAGTATGAGTGTCAGAGTCAGTATGAGAGTCAGAGTCAGTATGAGAGTCAGAGTCAGTATGAGTGTCAGAGTCAGTATGAGCGTCAGAGTCAGTATGAGCGTCAGAATGAGTATGAGCGTCAGAGTCAGTATGAGAGTCAGAGTCAGTATGAGCGTCAGTATGAGCATGAGCGTCAGAGTCAGTATGAGCGTCAGAGTATGAGCATGAGCGTCAGAGTCAGTATGAGCGTCAGAGTCAGTATGAGAGTCAGAGTCAGTATGAGCGTCAGAGTCATTATGAGCGTCAGTATGAGCAGTATGAGCGTCAGAGTCAGTATGAGAGTCAGAGTCAGTATGAGCGTCAGAGTCATTATGAGCGTCAGTATGAGCATGAGCGTCAGAGTCAGTATGAGAGTCAGAGTCAGTATGAGCGTCAGAGTCAGTATGAGAGTCAGAGTCAGTATGAGTCAGAGTCAGTATGAGAGTCAGAGTCAGTATGAGCGTCAGAGTCAGTATGAGAGTCAGAGTCAGTATGAGTGTCAGAGTCAGTATGAGAGTCAGAGTCAGTATGAGCGTCAGAGTCAGTATGAGAGCAGAGTCAGTATGAGTCAGATGAGAGTCAGTATGAGAGTCAGAGTCAGTATGAGAGTCAGAGTCAGTATGAGAGTCAGAGTCAGTATGAGTGTCAGAGTCAGTATGAGAGTCAGAGTCAGTATGAGAGTCAGAGTCAGTATGAGCGTCAGAGTCAGTATGAGAGTCAGAGTCAGTATGAGTGTCAGAGTCAGTATGAGAGCAGAGTCAGTATGAGCGTCAGAGTCAGTATGAGTGTCAGAGTCAGTATGAGAGTCAGAGTCAGTATGAGAGTCAGAGTCAGTATGAGAGTCAGTATGAGAGTCAGAGTCAGTATGAGCGTCAGAGTCAGTATGAGAGTCAGAGTCAGTATGGGTGTCAGAGTCAGTATGAGAGTCAGAGTCAGTATGAGAGTCAGAGTCAGTATGAGAGTCAGTATGAGAGTCAGAGTCAGTATGAGAGTCAGAATCAGTATGAGAGGCAGAGTCAGTATGAGTCAGAGTCAGTATGAGAGTCAGAGTCAGTATGAGTGTCAGTCAGTATGAGCGTCAGAGTCAGTATGAGCGTCAGAGTCAGTATGAGCGTCAGAGTCAGTATGAGAGTCAGAGTCAGTATGAGCGTCAGAGTCAGTATGAGCGTCAGTATGAGCATGAGCGTCAGAGTCAGTATGAGCGTCAGAGTCAGTATGAGAGTCAGAGTCAGTATGAGCGTCAGAGTCAGTATGAGCGTCAGCGTCAGTATGAGAGTCAGAGTCAGTATGAGAGTCAGCGTCAGTATGAGAGTCAGCGTCAGTATGAGAGTCAGAGTCAGTATGAGGGTCAGAGTCAGTATGAGCGTCAGAGTCAGTATGAGAGTCAGCGTCAATATGAGAGTCAGCGTCAGTATGAGCGTCAGTATGAGCATGAGCGTCAGTATGAGCGTCAGAGTCAGTATGAGTGTCAGAGTCAGTATGAGAGTCAGTCAGTATGAGAGTCAGAGTCAGTATGAGTGTCAGAGTCAGTATGAGAGTCAGAGTCAGTATGAGCGTCAGAGTCAGTATGAGCGTCAGAGTCAGTATGAGCGTCAGTCAGTATGAGAGTATGAGCATGAGCGTCAGAGTCAGTATGAGCGTCAGAGTCCGTATGAGTGTCAGAGTCAGTATGAGCGTCAGAGTCAGTATGAGAGTCAGAGTCAGTATGAGCGTAAGAGTCAGTATGAGCGTCAGAGTCAGTATGAGTGTCAGAGTCAGTTTGAGAGTCAGAGTCAGTATGAGTGTCAGAGTCAGTATGAGCGTCAGAGTCAGTATGAGTGTCAGAGTCAGTTTGAGCATCAGTATGAGCATGACCGTCAGAGTCAGTATGAGCGTCAGTATGAGCATGAGCGTCAGAGTCAGTATGATCGTCAGAGTCAGTATGAGCGTCAGTATGAGCATGAGCGTCAGAGTCAGTATGAGCGTCAGAGTCAGTATGAGTGTTAGAGTCAGTATGAGCGTCAGAGTCAGTATGAGAGTCAGAGTCAGTATGAGCGTCAGAGTCAGTATGAGCGTCAGCGTCAGTATGAGAGTCAGAGTCAGTATGAGCATGAGTGTCAGTATGAGCATGAGTGTCAGTATGAGCATGAGTGTCAGTATGAGCGTCAGTATGAGCAGGAGTGTCAGAATGAGAGTCAGAGTCAGTATGAGCGTCAGTATGAGAGTCAGAGTCAGTATGAGCATGAGTATGAGAGTCAGAGTCAGTATGAGCGTCAGTATGAGCGTCAGTATGAGAGTCAGAGTCAGTATGAGCGTCAGTATGAGCGTCAGTATGAGAGTCAGAGTCAGTATGAGCGTCAGTATGAGCATGAGCGTCAGAGTCAGTATGAGCGTCAGAGTCAGTATGAGAGTCAGAGTCAGTATGAGCGTCAGTATGAGCATGAGCGTCAGAGTCAGTATGAGCGTCAGAGTCAGTATGAGCGTCAGTATGAGTATGAGAGTCAGAGTCAGTATGAGCGTCAGTATGAGCATGAGCGTCAGAGTCAGTATGAGCGTCAGAGTCAGTATGAGAGTCAGAGTCAGTATGAGTGTCAGAGTCAGTATGAGCGTCAGAGTCAGTATGAGCGTCAGTCAGTATGAGTGTCAGTCAGTATGAGAGTCAGAGTCAGTATGAGTGTCAGCGTCAGTATGAGAGTCAGAGTCAGTATGAGCATGAGTGTCAGTATGAGCATGAGTGTCAGTATGAGCATGAGTGTCAGTATGAGCGTCAGTATGAGCAGGAGTGTCAGAATGAGAGTCAGAGTCAGTATGAGCGTCAGTATGAGAGTCAGAGTCAGTATGAGAGTCAGTATGAGCGTCAGTATGAGAGTCAGAGTCAGTATGAGCGTCAGTATGAGCGCCAGAGTCAGTATGAGCATGAGCGTCAGTATGAGAGTCAGAGTCAGTATGAGCATGAGCGTCAGTATGAGAGTCAGAGTCAGTATGAGCATGAGACGTCAGTATGAGAGTCAGAGTCAGTATGAGCGTCAGTATGAACGTCAGTATGAGAGTCAGAGTCAGTATGAGCGTCAGTATGAGCGTCAGTATGAGAGTCAGAGTCAGTATGAGCGTCAGTATGAGCGCCAGAGTCAGTATGAGCGTCAGAGTCAGTATGAGCGTCAGAGTCAGTATGAGCGTCAGAGTCAGTATGAGCGTCAGCGTCAGTATGAGAGTCAGCGTCAGTATGAGAGTCAGAGTCAGTATGAGAGTCAGAGTCAGTATGAGCGTCAGAGTCAGTATGAGCGTCAGAGTCAGTATGAGCGTCAGCGTCAGTATGAGAGTCAGAGTCAGTATGAGAGTCAGCGTCAGTATGAGAGTCAGAGTCAGTATGAGGGTCAGAGTCAGTATGAGCGTCAGAGTCAGTATGAGAGTCAGCGTCAGTATGAGAGTCAGCGTCAGTATGAGCGTCAGTATGAGCATGAGCGTCAGTATGAGCATGAGCGTCAGTATGAGCGTGAGCGTCAGAGTCAGTATGAGTGTCAGAGTCAGTATGAGTCAGTCAGTATGAGTCAGTCAGTATGAGAGTCAGAGTCAGTATGAGCGTCAGAGTCAGTATGAGAGTCGTCAGAGTCAGTATGAGCGTCAGCGTCAGTATGAGAGTCAGAGTCAGTATGAGAGTCAGAGTCAGTATGAGAGTCAGAGTCAGTATGAGGGTCAGAGTCAGTATGAGCGTCAGAGTCAGTATGAGAGTCAGCGTCAATATGAGAGTCAGCGTCAGTATGAGCGTCAGTATGAGCATGAGCGTCAGTATGAGTGTCAGAGTCAGTATGAGCGTCAGAGTCAGTATGCGCATCAGTATGAGCATGAGCGTCAGAGTCAGTATGAGAGTCAGAGTCAGTATGAGCGTCAGTATGAGCATGAGCGTCAGAGTCAGTATGAGCGTCAGTATGAGCATGAGTGTCAGAGTCAGTATGAGCGTCAGAGTCAGTATGAGAGTCAGAGTCAGTATGAGCGTCAGAGTCAGTATGAGCGTCAGAGTCAGTATGAGCGTCAGTATGAGCATGAGCGTCAGAGTCAGTATGAGAGTCAGAGTCAGTATGAGCGTCAGAGTCAGTATGAGAGTCAGAGTCAGTATGAGCGTCAGAGTCAGTCAGAGTCAGTATGAGAGTCAGAGTCAGTATGAGTGTCAGAGTCAGTATGAGAGTCAGAGTCAGTATGAGAGTCAGAGTCAGTATGAGCGTCAGAGTCAGTATGAGAGTCAGAGTCAGTATGAGTGTCAGAGTCAGTATGAGAGGCAGAGTCAGTATGAGTCAGAGTCAGTATGAGAGTCAGAGTCAGTATGAGCGTCAGAGTCAGTATGAGAGTCAGAGTCAGTATGAGTGTCAGAGTCAGTATGAGCGTCAGAGTCAGTATGAGCGTCAGTATGAGCATGAGCGTCAGTATGAGCGTCAGAGTCAGTATGAGTGTCAGAGTCAGTATGAGAGTCAGTCAGTATGAGAGTCAGAGTCAGTATGAGGGTCAGAGTCAGTATGAGCGTCAGAGTCAGTATGAGAGTCAGCGTCAATATGAGAGTCAGCGTCAGTATGAGCGTCAGTATGAGCATGAGCGTCAGTATGAGCGTCAGAGTCAGTATGAGTGTCAGAGTCAGTATGAGAGTCACTCAGTATGAGAGTCAGAGTCAGTATGAGTGTCAGAGTCAGTATGAGAGAGTCAGAGTCAGTATGAGAGTCAGAGTCAGTATGAGTGTCAGAGTCAGTATGAGCGTCAGAGTCAGTATGAGCGTCAGTATGAGCATGAGCGTCAGAGTCAGTATGAGAGTCAGAGTCAGTATGAGCGTCAGTATGAGCATGAGCGTCAGAGTCAGTATGAGCGTCAGAGTCAGTATGAGCGTCAGTATGAGCATGAGCGTCAGAGTCAGTATGAGCGTCAGAGTCAGTATGAGAGTCAGAGTCAGTATGAGCGTCAGAGTCAGTATGAGCGTCAGAGTCATTATGAGTGTGTCAGTATGAGCATGAGCGTCAGAGTCAGTATGAGAGTCAGAGTCAGTATGAGCGTCAGAGTCAGTATGAGAGGTCAGAGTCAGTATGAGTCAGAGTCAGTATGAGAGTCAGAGTCAGTATGAGCGTCAGAGTCAGTATGAGAGTCAGAGTCAGTATGAGTGTCAGAGTCAGTATGAGAGTCAGAGTCAGTATGAGAGTCAGAGTCAGTATGAGCGTCAGAGTCAGTATGAGAGTCAGAGTCAGTATGAGTGTCAGAGTCAGTATGAGAGGCAGAGTCAGTATGAGCGTCAGAGTCAGTATGAGAGTCAGAGTCAGTATGAGTGTCAGAGTCAGTATGAGAGTCAGAGTCAGTATGAGCGTCAGTATGAGCATGAGCGTCAGAGTCAGTATGAGCGTCAGAGTCAGTATGAGAGTCAGAGTCAGTATGAGTGTCAGAGTCAGTATGAGCGTCAGAGTCAGTATGAGCGTCAGTCAGTATGAGTGTCAGTCAGTATGAGAGTCAGAGTCAGTATGAGTGTCAGCGTCAGTATGAGAGTCAGAGTCAGTATGAGCATGAGTGTCAGTATGAGCAGAGTGTCAGTATGAGCATGAGTGTCAGTATGAGCGTCAGTATGAGCAGGAGTGTCAGAATGAGAGTCAGAGTCAGTATGAGCGTCAGTATGAGAGTCAGAGTCAGTATGAGAGTCAGTATGAGCGTCAGTATGAGAGTCAGAGTCAGTATGAGCGTCGTCAGTATGAGCGCCAGAGTCAGTATGAGCATGAGCGTCAGTATGAGAGTCAGAGTCAGTATGAGCATGAGCGTCAGTATGAGAGTCAGAGTCAGTATGAGCATGAGCGTCAGTATGAGAGTCAGAGTCAGTATGAGCGTCAGTATGAACGTCAGTATGAGAGTCAGAGTCAGTATGAGCGTCAGTATGAGCGTCAGTATGAGAGTCAGAGTCAGTATGAGCGTCAGTATGAGCGCCAGAGTCAGTATGAGCGTCAGAGTCAGTATGTCAGAGTCAGTATGAGCGTCAGAGTCAGTATGAGCGTCAGAGTCAGTATGAGCGTCAGAGTCAGTATGAGAGTCAGCGTCAGTATGAGAGTCAGAGTCAGTATGAGAGTCAGAGTCAGTATGAGCGTCAGAGTCAGTATGAGCGTCAGAGTCAGTATGAGCGTCAGCGTCAGTATGAGAGTCAGAGTCAGTATGAGAGTCAGCGTCAGTATGAGAGTCAGAGTCAGTATGAGGGTCAGAGTCAGTATGAGCGTCAGAGTCAGTATGAGAGTCAGCGTCAATATGAGAGTCAGCGTCAGTATGAGCGTCAGTATGAGCATGAGCGTCAGTATGAGCGTCAGAGTCAGTATGAGTGTCAGAGTCAGTATGAGAGTCAGTCAGTATGAGAGTCAGAGTCAGTATGAGTGTCAGAGTCAGTATGAGAGTCAGAGTCAGTATGAGTGTCAGAGTCAGTATGAGCGTCAGTATGAGCATGAGCGTCAGTATGAGCGTCAGAGTCAGTATGAGTGTCAGAGTCAGTATGAGAGTCAGTCAGTATGAGAGTCAGTCAGTATGAGTGTCAGAGTCAGTATGAGAGTCAGAGTCAGTATGAGCGTCAGAGTCAGTATGAGCGTCAGAGTCAGTATGAGCGTCAGCGTCAGTATGAGAGTCAGAGTCAGTATGAGAGTCAGCGTCAGTATGAGAGTCAGAGTCAGTATGAGGGTCAGAGTCAGTATGAGCGTCAGAGTCAGTATGAGAGTCAGCGTCAATATGAGAGTCAGCGTCAGTATGAGCGTCAGTATGAGCATGAGCGTCAGTATGAGTGTCAGAGTCAGTATGAGCGTCAGAGTCAGTATGCGCATCAGTATGAGCATGAGCGTCAGAGTCAGTATGAGAGTCAGAGTCAGTATGAGCGTCAGTATGAGCATGAGCGTCAGAGTCAGTATGAGCGTCAGTATGAGCATGAGTGTCAGAGTCAGTATGAGCGTCAGAGTCAGTATGAGAGTCAGAGTCAGTATGAGCGTCAGAGTCAGTATGAGCGTCAGAGTCATTATGAGCGTCAGTATGAGCATGAGCGTCAGAGTCAGTATGAGAGTCAGAGTCAGTATGAGCGTCAGAGTCAGTATGAGAGTCAGAGTCAGTATGAGTGTCAGAGTCAGTATGAGAGTCAGAGTCAGTATGAGAGTCAGAGTCAGTATGAGCGTCAGAGTCAGTATGAGAGTCAGAGTCAGTATGAGTGTCAGAGTCAGTATGAGAGGCAGAGTCAGTATGAGAGTCAGAGTCAGTATGAGAGTCAGAGTCAGTATGAGCGTCAGAGTCAGTATGAGAGTCAGAGTCAGTATGAGTGTCAGAGTCAGTATGAGCGTCAGAGTCAGTATGAGCGTCAGTAGTATGAGCATGAGCGTCAGTATGAGCGTCAGAGTCAGTATGAGTGTCAGAGTCCAGTATGAGAGTCAGTCAGTATGAGAGTCAGAGTCAGTATGAGGGTCAGAGTCAGTATGAGCGTCAGAGTCAGTATGAGAGTCAGCGTCAATATGAGAGTCAGCGTCAGTATGAGCGTCAGTATGAGCATGAGCGTCAGTATGAGCGTCAGAGTCAGTATGAGTGTCAGAGTCAGTATGAGAGTCACTCAGTATGAGAGTCAGAGTCAGTATGAGTGTCAGAGTCAGTATGAGAGTCAGAGTCAGTATGAGTGTCAGAGTCAGTATGAGCGTCAGAGTCAGTATGAGCGTCAGTATGAGCATGAGCGTCAGAGTCAGTATGAGAGTCAGAGTCAGTATGAGCGTCAGTATGAGCATGAGCGTCAGAGTCAGTATGAGCGTCAGAGTCAGTATGAGCGTCAGTATGAGCATGAGCGTCAGAGTCAGTATGAGCGTCAGAGTCAGTATGAGAGTCAGAGTCAGTATGAGCGTCAGAGTCAGTATGAGCGTCAGAGTCATTATGAGTGTCAGTATGAGCATGAGCGTCAGAGTCAGTATGAGAGTCAGAGTCAGTATGAGCGTCAGAGTCAGTATGAGAGGCAGAGTCAGTATGAGTCAGAGTCAGTATGAGAGTCAGAGTCAGTATGAGCGTCAGAGTCAGTATGAGAGTCAGAGTCAGTATGAGTGTCAGAGTCAGTATGAGAGTCAGAGTCAGTATGAGAGTCAGAGTCAGTATGAGCGTCAGAGTCAGTATGAGAGTCAGAGTCAGTATGAGTGTCAGAGTCAGTATGAGAGTCAGAGTCAGTATGAGCGTCAGAGTCAGTATGAGAGTCAGAGTCAGTATGATGTCAGTCAGTATGAGAGTCAGAGTCAGTATGAGTGTCAGAGTCAGTATGAGCGTCAGAGTCAGTATGAGAGTCAGAGTCAGTATGAGCGTCAGAGTCAGTATGAGCGTCAGCGTCAGTATGAGAGTCAGAGTCAGTATGAGCATGAGTGTCAGTATGAGCATGAGTGTCAGTATGAGCATGAGTGTCAGTATGAGCGTCAGTATGAGCAGGAGTGTCAGAATGAGAGTCAGAGTCAGTATGAGCGTCAGTATGAGAGTCAGAGTCAGTATGAGCGTCAGTATGAGCGTCAGTATGAGAGTCAGAGTCAGTATGAGCGTCAGTATGAGCGTCAGTATGAGAGTCAGAGTCAGTATGAGCGTCAGTATGAGCATGAGCGTCAGAGTCAGTATGAGCGTCAGAGTCAGTATGAGCGTCAGTATGAGCATGAGCGTCAGAGTCAGTATGAGCGTCAGTATGAGCATGAGCGTCAGAGTCAGTATGAGCGTCAGTATGAGCATGAGCGTCAGAGTCAGTATGAGCGTCAGAGTCAGTATGAGAGTTAGAGTCAGTATGAGTGTCAGAGTCAGTATGAAGCGTCAGAGTCAGTATGAGAGTCAGAGTCAGTATGAGCGTCAGAGTCAGTATGAGCGTCAGAGTCAGTATGAGCGTCAGTCAGTCATGAGTGTCAGTCAGTATGAGAGTCAGAGTCAGTATGAGTGTCAGCGTCAGTATGAGAGTCAGAGTCAGTATGAGCATGAGCGTCAGTATGAGAGTCAGAGTCAGTATGAGCATGAGCGTCAGTATGAGAGTCAGAGTCAGTATGAGCGTCAGTATGAACGTCAGTATGAGAGTCAGAGTCAGTATGAGCGTCAGTATGAGCGTCAGTATGAGCGTCAGTATGAGAGTCAGAGTCAGTATGAGCGTCAGTATGAGCGCCAGAGTCAGTATGAGCGTCAGAGTCAGTATGAGCGTCAGAGTCAGTATGAGCGTCAGTATGAGCGTCAGAGTCAGTATGAGAGTCAGAGTCACTATGAGTGTCAGAGTCAGTATGAGCGTCAGAGTCAGTATGAGCGTCAGTATGAGCATGAGCGTCAGAGTCAGTATGAGCGTCAGAGTCAGTATGAGCGTCAGTATGAGCATGAGCGTCAGAGTCAGTATGAGCGTCAGAGTCAGTATGAGCGTCAGAGTCAGTATGAGTGTCAGTCAGTATGAGCGTCAGAGTCAGTATGAGCGTCAGAGTCAGTATGAGTGTCAGTCAGTATGAGAGTCAGAGTCAGTATGAGCGTCAGAGTCAGTATGAGCGTCAGAGTCAGTATGAGCGTCAGTCAGTATGAGTGTCAGTCAGTATGAGAGTCAGAGTCAGTATGAGTGTCAGCGTCAGTATGAGAGTCAGAGTCAGTATGAGCATGAGTGTCAGTATGAGCATGAGTGTCAGTATGAGCATGAGTGTCAGTATGAGCGTCAGTATGAGCAGGAGTGTCAGAATGAGAGTCAGAGTCAGTATGAGCGTCAGTATGAGCGCCAGAGTCAGTATGAGCATGAGCGTCAGTATGAGAGTCAGAGTCAGTATGAGTCAGTATGAGCATGAGCGTCAGTATGAGAGTCAGAGTCAGTATGAGCATGAGCGTCAGTATGAGAGTCAGAGTCAGTATGAGCGTCAGTATGAACGTCAGTATGAGAGTCAGAGTCAGTATGAGCGTCAGTATGAGCGTCAGTATGAGAGTCAGAGTCAGTATGAGCGTCAGTATGAGCGCCAGAGTCAGTATGAGCGTCAGAGTCAGTATGAGCGTCAGAGTCAGTATGAGCGTCAGTATGAGCGTCAGAGTCAGTATGAGCGTCAGAGTCACTATGAGTGTCAGAGTCAGTATGAGCGTCAGAGTCAGTATGAGCGTCAGTATGAGCATGAGCGTCAGAGTCAGTATGAGCGTCAGAGTCAGTATGAGCGTCAGTATGAGCATGAGCGTCAGAGTCAGTATGAGCGTCAGAGTCAGTATGAGCGTCAGAGTCAGTATGAGTGTCAGTCAGTATGAGCGTCAGAGTCAGTATGAGCGTCAGAGTCAGTATGAGTGTCAGTCAGTATGAGAGTCAGAGTCAGTATGAGCGTCAGCGTCAGTATGAGAGTCAGAGTCAGTATGAGCATGAGTGTCAGTATGAGCATGAGTGTCAGTATGAGCGTCAGTATGAGCAGGAGTGTCAGAATGAGAGTCAGAGTCAGTATGAGCGTCAGTATGAGAGTCAGAGTCAGTATGAGTGTCAGTATGAGCGTCAGAGTCAGTATGAGCATGAGTGTCAGCATCAGTATGAGTACGCTGAACATGTACAGTGACCTCCTGAGTCCTGTTTCCTGCTCAGAATAATCACATTAACTTTACTGCTGAGACTGTGAACAGCGTCGAATTTACTTAAAACCACAGTCTGTGTAAAGAAGTGGACTAAAGCTTCAGCTCCAGATGAAGCTCACGAGGCTTGAGCAGGTATAGAGACAACGAGTATCATAGCAACAAAGAGCCAATCAGGAGCGAGGCTAATGAAGGTAACGCCCCATCCCGCCCACACCACTGGTTTCACAGGGAGCAGGCGTGAGAATCACTTGAGACTCATTTAAACCTGAGAATCATTTAAACGTGAGACTCATTTAAACCTGAGACTCATTTAAAACCTGAGAATCACTTAAACCTGAGACTCATTTAAACCTGAGACAGATTTAAACCTAAAATCCTGAGACCTGAGACTCATTTAACCTGAGACTCATTTAAACCTGAGACTCATTTAAACCTGAGACTCATTTAAACCTGAGAATCAAACCTAAACCTGAGAGACTCATTTAAACCTGAGACTCATTTAAACCTGAGAATCATTTAAACCTGAGACTCATTTAAATCTGAGACTCATTTAAACCTGAGACCATGAGACCTGAGATCACTTAAACCTGAGACTCATTTAAACCTGAGACTCATTTAAACCTGAGAATCACTTAAACCTGAGACTCATTTAAACCTGAGAATCACTTAAACCTCATTTAAACCTGAGACTCACTTAAACCTGAGACTCACTTAAACCTGAGAATCACTTAAACCTGAGACTCATTTAAACCTGAGACTCATTTAAACCTGAGACTCATTTAAACCTGAGACTCATTTAAACCTGAGACTCATTTAAACCTGAGAATCACTTAAACCTGAGACTCATTTAAACCTGAGACTCACTTAAACCTGAGAATCACTTAAACCTGAGACTCATTTAAACCTGAGACTCATTTAAACCTGAGACTCACTTAAACCTGAGACTCATTTAAACCTGAGAATCACTTAAACCTGAGACTCATTTAAACCTGAGACTCATTTAAACCTGAGAATCACTTAAACCTGAGACTCATTTAAACCTGAGACTCACTTAAACCTGAGACTCATTTAAACCTGAGACTCACTTAAACCTGAGACTCACTTAAACCTGAGACTCATTTAAACCTGAGACTAACTTTCATTTGAACTTAACATAAAAACTCCCTCAGTTCATGAGTTTTTTTCTTTCCGATCTGAAACACGTACCTCTCTGTAGCTGAATGAGATGGTTCCAGATTTGTGGAGCGCGGCCTGGAAAGTGAAGGCACCGTCTTTCTCTCTGCCCTGGAGCCTCACTTTTCCCCACTGGACCACAAACACCTCACCTGTAAAAGACCCGTCACACCTGAGCTGAACTTCAACTGAAAAAAGAAGCAAACTTATCTGAACCGTACCATTGTCCAGATACTGAACAGTGGAGTCTTTGGAGAAGCTGGGGTCAAAGTTCGCCATCAGAGGAGCGATGTACTGCGTCGTGGTCAACATGCGGTGCGTAATGTCACCCGTGAAGATAAAACCTGCCAGTGTTACAGACAGATTATAGAACACAAACATGAACATGACCCCCTGCCTCTCAAACGGCTCTTACTTCTACAGGCCGTTATGAGGCACAGACGTTTCACATTTATCATCTCTTATCTCATCTAAACTTACAAACACCAGGAGTTCCTTCACTGTAGTGAGTTTTGGGGCTGCTTCTACTGCAGTTACCAAACGTTGGCTCGACCAGTTTTCTGTTTGGCCACAGACTGTAAAGAAGCGGCTGAGTGTGACGTCACAGCTTCAGAGGCGACGAGTATCACAGCGACAAAGAGCCAGTCAGGAGCGAAGCTGTCAATCAAACCTGTCGCTAACGCTAACAGGAGCGACGTCGGGGAAAAGAAGGACCTGATGTGTCTGTTATTAATGTTCATATGTTGATTTACAGACACAGACGTGAAATAAAAACCCCAGGATCATGTAGAGGGTTAATACGAACATTTAAGACCAACATGAGTCTGAAGCAGCAGGACAGACAGAGGGGGCGCTGTTTTTACACAGAAAGTGAGTTGGAGTCGATGGAGCAGGAAGTGCCACATGATCACTTCCTGTTTGGAACGCAGCGGCGGCTAACGGGTTAGCTCTGTGCATTTATATAAACAGACTATGGTTAAGAACAATGCAGGAAACTTTCCACTTACTCAAATAACAGAGGCCTGTATTTAAAAGTTCTAAATCTCTAAACAGTTTTTATAAACGTTGCCTCTGGATCAGACCCGGGCACCGAACTGACGGTGGAGTTTCAAAGAGCTGTAAACCGTAGACTAAATAAATGCATATATAAATACTTCTTTACAGTCTATGGTCCAAACGTAACACACAAACATTAAGTGTCATCACTTCATTTGCCGAGCTCTAGATGTAACGACTCTGACGGGAGCTCGGCACATTCAGCACGAACACGATTAAACTGCAGTGAATCAAAAGTAAAACCTGTTTGTATCTGATCAGCTGTTTGTTTATGTGTGATTTAGCTGAGCACAGATCTGTAACAAACATCACAAAACTCAAACCAACATCTGTCAAAACTTATCAGGGAACCTACCTCCTGTTGCTATGGTGATCTGCCTCAGGAAATGACCATAAAAGGGAAAGTCAAACGACAGGACGACCCTCTGCACAGAAGAAAAGTTCAGTGTTAAACTTCTGCAAACATGAGAACTGCAGAGTCTCTATGTCCGACATCGGTGGTGGTCGGAGGGGCCGATGGCGCAGACTGGCAGCCTCGCTTCCGTCAGTCTACCCCAGGGCAGCTGTGGCTACAATAGTACCTCACCATCACCAAGTGTGGAGTGAACAAATAATGACTTCAGTGTAGCGCTTTGATAAAGCGCATTACAAGTGTAAGGCATTATTATTATTATTATTTACACTTGTCTCTCACTATGTCACGGTTCATCTTTCGTGGTCTCACTGTTTCACTTTTTTTTTTTTTGTAGTTTTGCATCCTTTTTTTTTTACAGCGTATGAACCTGCATTGTGTTCTGCGTCCTGATTGGCTGAGGGACTGTAGACCATTGTGTTCTGCGTCCTGATTGGCTCGAGGGACTGTAGACCATTGTGTTCTGCGTCCTGATTGGCTGAGGGACTGTAGACCATTGTGTTCTGCGTCCTGATTGGCTCGGGGACGTGCCGTGTCTCTTGTACAGTACAAAATGCGTTCAGCCAAATTTACTTAAATGTTGGATGCTCAAGAACACGTCGGACATCTTTGATTTTCAGAATAAACACCTCTGACAAGGACGCTCCGGACATCTGAACGGTCTCCGCGAGCGCCTTTGGACTACACAGGACACACTACACAGGACACTACACAGGACACACACACAGGACACTACACAGGACACACTACACAGGACACTACACAGGACACAGGACACTACACAGGACACTACACAGGACACTACACAGGACACACTACACAGGACACTACACAGGACACACTACACAGGACACTACACAGGACACACTACACAGGACACTACACAGGACACTACACAGGACACACTACACAGGACACTACACAGGAGACACTACACAGGACACTACACAGGACACACTACACAGGACACACTACACAGGACACACTACACAGGACACACTACACAGGACACTACACAGGACACACTACACAGGACACTACACAGGACACACTACACAGGACACTACTACACAGGACACACTACACAGGACACACAGGACACACAGGACACACTACACAGGACACTACACAGGACACACACACACACAGGACACTACACAGGACACACTACACAGGACACTACACAGGACACACTACACAGGACACTACACAGGACACTACACAGGACACTACACACACACACACTACACAGGACACACTACACAGGACACTACACAGGAGACACTACACAGGACACTACACAGGACACACTACACAGGACACACACAGGACACTACACAGGACACTACACAGGACACACTACACAGGACACACTACACAGGACACACAACACAGGACACACTACACAGGACACTACACAGGACACACTACACAGGACACTACACAGGACACACTACACAGGACACACACACACAGGACACTACACAGGACACTACACAGGACACTACACAGGACACACTACACAGGACACTACACAGGACACACTACACAGGACACTACACAGGACACTACACAGGACACACTACACAGGACACACTACACAGGACACACTACACAGGACACTACACAGGACACACTACACAGGACACTACACAGGACACTACACAGGAGACACTACACAAGACACTACACAGAGACACTACACAGGAGACACTACACAGGACACTACACAGGACACTACAAAGGACACACTACACAGGACACTACACAGGACACACTACACAGGACACTACACAGGACACACTACACAGGACACACTACACAGGACACACTACACAGGACACTACACAGGACACTACACAGGACACACTACACAGGACACTACACAGGACACACTACACAGGACACACTACACAGGACACACTACACAGGACACTACACAGGACACTACACAGGACACTACACAGGAGACACTACACACAGGACACTACACAGGACACTACACAGGGACACAGGACACTACACAGGACACTACACAGGACACTACACAGGACACTACACAGGACACTACACAGGACACACTACACAGGACACTACACAGGACACTACACAGGACACTACACAGGACACAACTACACAGGACACACTACACAGGACACACTACACAGGACACACTACACAGGACACTACACAGGACACTACACAGGACACTACACACAGGACACTACACAGGACACTACACAGGACACTACACAGGACACACTACACAGGACACTACTACACAGGACACACAACACAGGACACTACACAGGACACTACACAGGACACACTACACAGGACACACTACACAGGACACTACACAGGACACACTACACAGGACACACTACACAGGACACACTACACAGGACACACTACACAGGACACACTACACAGGACACTACACACAGACACACTACACAGGACACACTACACAGGACACACTACACAGGACACTACACAGGACACAACAGGACACTACACAGGACACACACACAGGACACACTACACAGGACACTACACAGGACACAGGACACTACACAGGACACACTACACAGGACACTACACAGGACACACTACAGGACACTACACAGGACACTACACAGGACACTACTACACAGGACACACTACACAGGACACACTACACAGGACACTACACAGGACACACTACACAGGACACACTACACAGGACACACTACACAGGACACACTACACAGGACACACTACACAGGACACACTACACAGGACACTACACAGGACACACTACACAGGACACTACACAGGAGACACTACACAAGACACACTACACAAGACACTACACAGGACACACTACACAGGACACTACACAGGACACTACACACAGGACACTACACACTACACAAGGACACACTACACAGGACACTACACAGGACACACTACACAGGACTACACTACACACAGGACACTACACAGGACACACACACAGGACACACACACACACACACACAGGACACACTACACAGGACACTACACAGGACACACACTGGACACACTACACAGGACACTACACAGGACACTACACAGGACACACTACACAGGACACACTACACAGGACACTACACTGGACACACTACACAGGACACTACACTGGACACTACACTGGACACACTACACAGGACACTACACACAGACACACTACACTGGACACACTACACAGGACACACTACACTGGACACACTACACAGGACACACTACACAGGACACACTACACAGGACACTACACAGGACACTACACAGTACACACTACACAGGACACTACACAGTACAGTACACACAGTACAGTACACAGTACAGTACACAGGAGAGTACACAGTAGGTCAGAGCCTGTTGGACTGGTTCTGCAGGAGAACATTTCTTTGGCTTTACTGTAGAAACATTACAAACATGGGCTGGAGATTTGGCGAGACTTTGGCGAGAGTCTGATTCAGTTTGTGTCACACTTATTATCGACACAGAGGATGTAATGTTTGGGCTGGCACGCCTCTGGAACATGAATCACAAAGTTTAAGGAGGTAAATCAGAACTTTGTGGGAAGAGATGGAGAATGTTGAAAATGTTTTTGTCTTTGTATCAAAAATGTGAAACTTGACTTAAGATAAAACAGAATTATTCAAATTTATAACCCACAGACCATATAAAGAAATGGACTGAGTGAGACGTCGCCACAGCTTCAGCTCCAGATGAAACGAGGCTCGAGCAGAGACACGAGTGTCACAGCAACAAAGAGCCAATCAGGAGCGAGGATGATGAAGGTCACGCCCCTTCAGCCCACACCACTGGTTTAACAGGGAGCGAGCGCTTAGCAACACTGTCAATCAAACCTGTTGCTAACGCTAACAGGAGCGACGTCGGGGACAGAAGGACCTGATGTGTCTGTTATTAATGTTCATATGTTACAGACACAGACGTGAAATAAAAACCCCAGGATCATGTACCAGGGGCGTCAAACTCACTTTGGTCTGGGGGCCACATACGACTTCACCTGATCTCAAGGGGCCGGACCAAAAAACTCACAGCATAAATACTCAAAAACAGCAATAAGTAAAAACATTTGTGCAGAGAAACATGTAAAATATTTGTATTGAAGAGAACTGTTCTTTTATTAAAAAAAATATTAAGAACAACCTGAAACTGTCTCATTTTTGTGCAGTACAACTTAATACAGTAATTTTGAAAAAAAAAACATTTAGACACTCGATGTCGACTTTTCTCTTTTTTGACAGAGACATTTCTCTGATTAGGGTCACGGACAAAAGGACCAAAGGACGTGTTAACTGCCTTAAAAACTGCCTCAGGTGAGACGTCAGTTTGTTTTTAAAAGTGCCGGAGACAATAACCATAAACTTGACTGTGGACTGAAAAGTTCTGGTAACTGTTCATCATAAAAAGAGCCAGGGCCATGTCCCCAGCCTCCGCGGTGTAAATGACTCCTGTGAGCGGCGCCCTGTGAGCGGCGCCCGTGAGCGGCGCCCGTGAGCGCGCCCGTGAGCGGCGCCCGTGAGCGGCGCCCGTGAGCGGCGCCCGTGAGCGGCGCCCGTGAGCGGCGCCCGTGAGCGGCGCCCGTGAGCGGCTCAGTATTGCGCATGCTTTGTGAGGCGTCGGGAAGAAATTCTAATTTTTATGCTACAGTTAGCAAAAATAAAAATGGCCGCAACTAAATTGTATATTTATCTACATTTTTTATGAGCCTTAAAATTACAATTTTTTTTTTTTTTTATTTAAATTTTTTTCAATTTTTGCTGAGTGTATTTCTATTACAAATCAGCTAAGGGCCGGATCATGTCTGTAGGCGGGCCGGATCCAGCCCCCGGGCCGCATGTTTGACGCCCCTGATGTAGAGGGTTAATACGAACATTTAAGACCAAAATGAGTCTGACAGAGTCGATGGAGCAGGAAGTGCACCGTGCTCACTCCCTGTTTGGAGCGCGGCAGCTAACAGCTTAGCTCTGTCCATTTATATGAACAGTCTATAACAGGGGTGTCCAAACCCGGGGGCCAAATGTGGCCCTCAGACCTGTTTTTTTGGTCCTCCTTCTCCTGCTGAACCGGCCCAACTGATCATAAACTTTTAACAGCAAATTAAACTATTTATACCACAACATCCTGAAACATCACAGTGAGACACAGACCTAAACTGAATGTGTTTCAGTTTTATTAATCCACAGCGGCTCTGTCAGATCTGTGTTTAAAGCACTGGTCCCGGCTCTGTGGCCCTCTGCTTCAAATATGTTTTGAGATGTGGCCCTTGATAAAAAGTTTGGGCACCTCTGGTCTGTGGTACAACTCTAAATCTAATGAGACGACAGTCTGATAGTTTGTTGCCCTGGTTTAGTTCTAACTTAGACTGAAATGATCTTGTTACAGACGGAGCGTCGATGTGGTGACTCTCTGGAACATCTTTTTCCGCTGGTTCTTTGGCCTGATGTTGCATCTCTCTGTGGTTTTGTTCCTCTCAAAAGGAGAAACGTCGACATATTGACACATGTTCACACACACATCCTCACCGCTGCCTGTTTGTGTGCGTTGGACAGGAGGCCGTGGAGTCGGACGTGGCCGTGCCTGAGGTCAGCCATGTCCACCCACAGCTCCCGCGTGTGCAGGTCATCGGGGCCAAAACTCCTCCAAGTGTAATATTTCCCAGAATCCTCCTGCAGACAGAACAAACCCAGAGGTTATGCACCGTGCCAGCACACAGGTACTAACATCCACCAAATTGCACGTTGTCGTGGCGTATAACTGTGCGCCTCCATAAGAGCCGTGTTTAAACTCAAAATACAGCTAATAATTACAGTTGTACCAAACAGAGGTGCACAGACTCACCACACGCGTCATGTTACTGGGAAGTGTCTGGATGGTGACGCCAGGGCCCAAAACGGCTCTGTTTTTCCGGGGACGTCCAGCAGGTGAACCCGGGGCAGTGTAAACGACAGCGTCACTACTGCTGGACTTTCCATCTCGCTCAGAAACGGCGGAGGAGAAATCGCCTGTACAAAACAAATGATTTCACATCGGTCAAAACAGATTTTAAATGTGCAACAAAACCAGCGTCGACAAACACGAGTAAATAAACGTTTCTCAAGAATAATGTGGGACTGCGGCGCTGGGCTGTGGGTTCGACTCGTTTCTCGGGAGTTGGATAAACTCTGAGGGAGGTTTGAGAGCGAGACTCTGCTGACGCTCTCGGGCTCTGAGGACGAGGAGCTGCAACAAACACCTGAGTTTTTATGACCGAGTCAGAGCCGCTGAGGCTTTAACATGATCAGAATTTGAACAAAACTAAAATATACAAATAAAAACAGAAACAATCAGTTCAGCTCAAATCTTTATCAAAATCAACACATTTGAAATACTTTTACTTTTTACTCTTTAAGTACATTTTTACCTTTTTACTTAAGTAGTTTTTATTCATGTGATACTTTTACTTGAGTATTTTCAGTATCTACTTTTACTTAAGTAACAAACTGTTGTCCCTGTTTCTCTTGTAGTTTAAAACCTCACACTTCTTCACTTTCTTTCACCTCTTGCAGTTTTCAGGCACATTTTTCTGAACATTTGACAATATTTACAGTTGGTGAGAGTCACGTTGGGACTTTTCTCGTATAAAACTGGGATAAATCACTGGTTTTGGATCAATTCACTGGGACACGGGACAAAAGACTCGTCCTAAAACTCTGCACATCATCAGTGAAGGTGAAGAAGCAAAAAACAAACAGGAGGCAAAGAGAAAATAACTGAGCTACAGATTCTGTGAGTCAACATGAGTAATAATGATCATCATAATAATAATGATGATAATAATAAAATAATAATCATAATAAATAATAATAATAAAATAATAATCATAAGTGCAGTGGCCTGTTGCTTCGTGTTTGGTCTGATTTGTTCATGTTTAATTGTTAAAAACTGGTGGAGTTTATCATTTATCTGTTTTATAAATTCATTGTTGAGTCCGTTACCTTGGAAACACTACATTGCGACACTTGTTGCCGCTTTACGGCACGTCGCGCCGCGCTGACGTCACGTGCTGTATATAACGCCGTGACGCGGGCTCGTTTTCGCGGGTGTCTCTTCTAACCCTAAATCCGGGTCTTTCCTGTTCGGGACGTCGCTGTTTCTGTGGGACTTTCAGCGGCGACAGGAGAGTTTCAACATGGCGCGGGTCTCAGAGGCGGGAAAAAGTCCCCGAGTCTCACTCCGTTTGGTTCAGTCCAGAAACACCGTGAAACACGCCGCGGTCAGAGAGTCTGCCGCGAGGAGCTCGTCTCCGCCGCTCCGGTGTCCGCCCGGTCACGTGGGCCACGTCCGCAAAACTGACACAGAAAAGTGAGAGTGGCGCCCCCGCCTGGCCCGCCCGTGGTCCTGCAGGACGCCACGCTCAGACATGTTTAAACTTTAGAAAAGTTTCACTGAAATGATTTAAAAATAACAGTTTAACTTAGAAATGATTTAAAAATTAGTTGGATATGTTTAAACTGTAGAAATGAGTTTGTCACGTGACGGGGTTCAGTGAGGTAAAGCCTAACGTCCTCAGAGGTCACGTGATGCACATTAGCTCATGTTTCAGCAGCTGCGCCTCTTCAGACACAAATCTGACCAGTGCAACCCGTTTAAGAGTTTAATACAGTTGTGTTTTAAAGGCCCACATTACCCTAAAGGCCCACATTACCTTAAAGGCCCACATTACCCTAAAGGCCCACATTCCCTTAAAGGCCCACATTACCTTAAAGGCCCACATTCCCTTAAAGGCCCACATTCCCTTAAAGGCCCACATTACCTTAAAGGCCCACATTACCTTAAAGGCCCACATTCCCTTAAGGCCCCACATTACCTTAAAGGCCCACATTCCCTTAAAGGCCCACATTACCTTAAAGGCCCACATTCCCTTAAAGGCCCATATTCCCTTAAAGGCCCACATTCCCTTAAAGGCCCACATTACCCTAAAGGCCCACATTCCCTTAAAGGCCCACATTACCTTAAAGGCCCACATTACCCTTAAAGGCCCACATTCCCTTAAAGGCCCACATTCCCTTAAAGGCCCACATTCCCTTAAAGGCCACATTCCCTTAAAGGCCCACATTCCTTAAAGGCCCACATTCCCTTAAAGGCCCACATTCCCTTAAAGGCCCACATTCCCCTTAAATTCCCCCCATTCCCTTAAAGGCCCACATTCCCTTAAAGGCCCACATTCCCTTAAAGGCCCACATTCCCTTAAAGGCCCACATTACCTTAAAGGCCCACATTCCCTTAAAGGCCCACATTCCCCTAAAGGCCCACATTCCCATAAAGGCCCACATTCCCTTAAAGGCCCACATTCCCTTAAAGGCCCACATTCCCTTAAAGGCCCACATTACCTTAAAGGCCCACATTACTTCAAAGGCCCACATTCCCTTAAAGGCCCACATTCCCTTAAAGGCCCACATTACCCTAAAGGCCCACATTCCCTTAAAGGCCCACATTCCCTTAAAGGCCCACATTCCCTTAAAGGCCCACATTCCCCTAAAGGCCCACATTCCCATAAAGGCCCACATTCCCTTAAAGGCCCACATTCCCTTAAAGGCCCACATTCCCTAAAGGCCCACATTACCTTAAAGGCCCACATTACTTAAAGGCCCACATTCCCTTAAAGGCCCACATTCCCTTAAAGGCCCACATTACCCACATTACCCTTAGGCCCACATTCCCTTAAAGGCCCACATTCCCTTAAAGGCCCCACATTCCCTTAAAGGCCCACATTCCCTTAAAGGCCCACATTACCTTAAAGGCCCACATTCCCTTAAAAGGCCACGTTCCCTTAAAGGGCCCACCCACATTCCCTTAAAGGCCCACATTACCTAAAGGCCCACATTCCCTTAAAGGCCCACATTACCTTAAAGGCCCACATTCCCTTAAAGGCCCACGTTCCCTTAAAGGCCCACGTTCCCTTAAAGGCCCACGTTCCTTTAAGGCCCACATTCCCTTAAAGGCCCACATTACCTTAAAGGCCCACATTCCCTTAAAGGCCCACGTTCCCTTAAAGGCCACATTCCCTTAAAGGCCCACATTACCCTAAAGGCCCACATTCCCTTAAAGGCCCACATTACCTAAAGGCCCACACATCTCTTAAAGGCCCACATTCCCTAAAGGCCCACATTACCCTAAAGGCCCACATTCCCTTAAAGGCCCACATTCCCTAAAGGCCCACATTCCCTTAAAGGCCCACGTTCCCTTAAAGGCCCACATTCCCTTAAAGGCCCACATTACCCTAAAGGCCCACATTCCCTTAAAGGCCCACATTACCCTAAAGGCCCACATTCTCTTAAAGGCCCACATTCCCTTAAAGGCCCACATTACCCTAAAGGCCCACATTCCCTTAAAGGCCCACATTTTAAAGGCCCACATTCCCTTAAAGGCCCACATTACCCTAAAGGCCCACATTCCCTTAAAGGCCCACATTACCCTAAAGGCCCACATTCCCTTAAAGGCCCACATTCCCTTAAAGGCCCACGTTCCCTTAAAGGCCCACATTCCCTTAAAGGCCCACATTACCCTAAAGGCCCACATTCCCTTAAAGGCCCACATTACCCTAAAGGCCCACATTACCCACATTTCCCCTTAAAGGCCACATTCCCTTACCCTAAAGGCCCCACATTCCCTTAAAGGCCCAAATTCCCTAAAAGGCCACATTACCTTAAAGGCCCACATTACCTAAAGGCCCACATTACCCTAAAGGCCCACATTCCCTTAAAGGCCCACATTCCCTTAAAGGCCCACACATTCCCTTAAAGGCCCACATTACCTTAAAGGCCCACATTACTTCAAAGGCCCACATTCCCTTAAAGGCCCACATTCCCTTAAAGGCCACATTACCCTAAAGGCCCACATTCCCTTAAAGGCCCACATTCCCTTAAAGGCCCCACATTCCCTTAAAGGCCCACATTCCCTTAAAGGCTCACATTCCCTTAAAGGCCCACATTCCCTTAAAGGCCCACATTCCCTTAAAGGCCCACATTCCCTTAAAGGCCCACATTCCCTTAAAGGCCCACATTACCTTAAAGGCCCACATTCCCTTAAAGGCCCACATTCCCTTAAAGGCCCACATTACCCTAAAGGCCCACATTCCCTTAAAGGCCCACATTCCCTTAAAGGCCCACATTCCCTTAAAGGCCCACATTCCCTTAAAGGCCCACATTACCCTAAAGGCCCACATTACCTTAAAGGCCCACATTCCTCTGTTCTCTGATCTGTTCTGATGTTGTTTCCTCGTCTCAAACCTGGAGCTGTGTTTTGTTTCATTCACATGTTTAACACAAACCTGCAGATTTAGACTGAAAACACTCTGTTCCACCTTGTGATGTCATCATGTGGTGATACAGGAAGTGCTCCACTGTGTTTTTAAACTCCACCTTCACTAGAATCATCTGGATCATTTCAGTCCTGGAGTTGTCACTTATCTCGACTGAACTAAAGGTAAAAGGAGATGTTAAAAACTACCACCTGATGACATCACAAGGTGGAACAGAGCGTTTTGAGCTGTGGAGATGCAGAATAATAATGTGAGATCACTGAAACGTGTGAATGCAAAAACACAAGGGTCCATTTTGCGTAATAAGGGACTTTTAACGATGGTCAGAGCTCCACCCAAATAAACTTATTAAAACCACTTGTTTGAATCTGTGGACGTCAAACACAAATTAAATCTTGAACATCGTGTTTTTTCTGTGGTTTCATCATCAGCACGACCCCGTTTCACGACCCCGTTTCACGACCCCGTTTCACGACCCCGTTTCACGACCCCGTTTCACGACCTCGAGCGAGTTCAGACTGTGCAGGTCGTGAAGGTGAGAGTCAAACACCAGGTCTGTTCACGTCAGGCACAAGAAACAAACTTTTTACTTTTTGTGTTTGGGCCTAAAATGGGACGACTCCGCGGCACCTTTGGTATAAAACATGAAACTTTTGGTATAAAACATGAAACTTTTGGTATAAAACATGAAACTTTTGGTCTAAAACATAAAACTTTTGGTATAAAACATGAAACTTTTGGTATAAAACATGAAACTTTTGGTATAAAACATGAAACTTTTGGTATAAAACATGAAACTTTTGGTATAAAACATGAAACTTTTGGTATAAAACATAAAACTTTTGGTATAAAACATGAAACTTTTGGTATAAAACATAAAACTTTTGGTATAAAACATGAAACTTTTGGTATAAAACATGAAACTTTTGGTCTAAAACATAAAACTTTTGGTATAAAACATAAAACTTTTGGTATAAAACATGAAACTTTTGGTATAAAACATGAAACTTTTGTTGGATGTGACACGTTGGCAGCAGCTTTAGTTTTTCTTTCGTTTTGACTGACGGCTGCTCAGCACAGCGCCCCCTGCTGGTCGCCCTGTGTGATTCAGTGTTTCATTAGTGATTCACTCGCACTAAAAACACAAAAGTTTCCAGAAGTGACGTGAAAGAAATGTTTTTGATCAATGACATTTAAAAAAGGACCAGCACTAATTCAATAAAATGTTCTATTCTCCACAGAAAATGACAAAATCAGACCCACTCTGAGCGAAAACGTCAGACTGAGCCTGGACCTGATCTGCAGGATGTTCCACAGTCCAGCTTTAATCTGGTCTGTCTCCGTGGAGACGAGGAAACATGGCGGCGTGTTCCTGCGGCGTCCTCGCTCACAGCTCCAGTGTTTCAGACATGAAGCTCCTGGAAATGCCACACTGTGGAGCAACAACATCTCCATGGAAACAAGAACACGCCCTTCAGAAAAGTTACACAGTACATCTTTAAACTGAAAACACACGTCAGACTGGACAGAGCTCAGACAAACACTTTGGCCTCAAGGGGGCGTGGTTTACACACAACGACATCACATCAGTGTCACATGATCCTCCTGCCCCTCCCCCGTAGACCCGCCCAGGTGCATTGTGGTCTGTCTGCACCCCCCCCCCCCCCCCCCCCCCCCCCCCCCGTAGACCCGCCCAGGTGCATTGTGGTCTGTCTGCCCCCCCCCCGTAGACCCGCCCAGGTGCATTGTGGTCTGTCTGCTCCGCCCTGTGTCCCTCAAGGCCCCACACGAAACCAGAAACAGAAAAGACGGAAAAAAAAAAGGACTTAGACTCAACTAGTAAAGCACTAGTACTACTACTGCACTAGTTCTACTACTGCACTAGTACTACTGCACTAGTACTACTACTGCACTAGTACTACTGCACTAGTACGACTGCACTAGTACTACTGCACTAGTACTACTGCACTAGTAAAGTAATGACTTTACACTAGTAAAATGTAAAGTCGAGTCCTGCAGTGAGTTTGGTGTCACATTCTTCTTCTTGGTCCGTGTGGACGTTCCTCCGGGACGTTCCTCCGGGACGTTCCCCGGGACGTTCCGCTCGGACGTTCCGCCGGGACGTTCCTCCGGGACGTTCCTCCGGGACGTTCCTCGGGACGTTCCTCGGGACGTTCCTCCGGGACGTTCCTCCGGGACGTTCCGCTCGGACGTTCCGCCGGGACGTTCCGCCGGGACGTTCCTCCGGGACGTTCCTCCGGGACGTTCCTCCGGGACGTTCCGCCGGGACGTTCCGCCGGGACGTTCCTCCGGGACGTTCCTCCGGGACGTTCCGCTCGGGACGTTCGTTCCGCCGGGACGTTCCGCCGGGACGTTCCTCCGGGACGTTCCTCCGGGACGTTCCTCGGGACGTTCCTCCGGGACGTTCCTCGGGACGTTCCGCTCGGACGTTCCTCTCCGGACGTTCCGCTGGGATGTTCCTCCGGGACGTTCCTCGGGACGTTCCTCGGGACGTTCCTCCGGGACGTTCCTCGGGGACGTTCCTCCGGGACGTTCCTCGGGACGTTCCTCGGGACGTTCCGCTCGGACGTTCCTCCGGGACGTTCCTCGGGACGTTCCTCCGGGACGTTCCTCCGGGACGTTCCTCCGGGACGTTCCTCCGGGACGTTCCGCTCGGACGTTCCTCCGGGACGTTCCTCCGGGACGTTCCTCCGGGACGTTCCTCCGGGACGTTCCTCCGGGACGTTCCGCTCGGACGTTCCTCCGGGACGTTCCTCCGGGACGTTCCTCCGGGACGTTCCTCCGGGACGTTTCTCCGGGACGTTCCTCCGGGACGTTCCGCCGGGACGTTCCTCCGGGACGTTCCTCCGGGACGTTCCTCCGGGACGTTCCGCTCGGACGTTCCGCCGGGACGTTCCTCCGGGACGTTCCTCGGGACGTTCCGCCGGGACGTTCCTCCGGGACGTTCCTCGGGGACGTTCCTCCGGACGTTCCCTACTTCCTCCGGGACGGGACGTTCCTCTACTTCCACTCGGGACGTTCCTCGTTTCCTCCGGGACGTTCCTCCGGGACGTTCCTCGGGACGTTCCTCGGGACGTTCCTCGGGACGTTCCTCGGGGACGTTCCTCCGGGACCTTCCTCCGGGACGTTCCTCGGGACGTTCCTCCGGGACGTTCCTCGGGACGTTCCTCGGGACGTTCCTCGGGACGTTCCTCCGGGACCTTCCTCCGGGACGTTCCTCGGGACGTTCCTCCGGGACGTTCCTCGGGACGTTCCTCGGGACGTTCCTCGGGACGTTCCTCCGGGACGTTCCTCCCGGGACGTTCCTCCGGGACACCTCCGGGACGTTCCTCGGGACGTTCCTCGGGGACGTTCCTCGGGACGTTCCTCGGGACGTTCCTCGGGACGTTCCTCCGGGACCTTCCTCCGGGACGTTCCTCGGGACGTTCCTCCGGGAGTTTCCTCGGGACGTTCCTCGGGACGTTCCTCGGGACGTTCCTCGGGACGTTCCTCCGGGACGTTCCTCCGGGACGTTCCTCCGGGACGTTCCTCCGGGACGTTCCGCCGGGACGTTCCGCCGGGACGTTCCGCCGGGACGTTCCGCCGGGACGTTCCGCTCGGACGTTCCTCCGGGACGTTCCTCGGGACGTTCCTCCGGGACGTTCCTCCGGGACGTTCCTCGGGACGTTCCTCCGGGACGTTCCTCCGGGACATTCTGCTCGGACGTTCTGCCGGACGTTCCTCCGGGACGTTCCTCGGACGTTCCTCCGGGACGTTCCTCCGGGACGTTCCTCCGGGACCTTCCTCCGGGACGTTCCTCGGGACGTTCCTCCGGGACGTTCCTCGGGACGTTCCGCTCGGACACTCGGCTTTAGGCCGGACACTAAACGTCTGATTATAAAACTCAAGACGTCTGAAGAAAGTGGAGCTGGTCACTTCAGAGTTTTTCATTTGGATTAAATGAACCGCAGACGTTTGTTGTTGAGCCAAATGTCGATTTCATCAAAACTTGTCACTTTTAAAGTTTGTGCCAAATGTGTGACAGCTCCACAGAGCGCCCCCTAGTGACCAGACTCACACATAAATGTGTAACAGACACTGTGACAGCTCCACAGAGCGCCCCCTAGTGACCAGACTCACACACAAACCACAGCAAATGTCACACAGATGTTTGGACTGACCAGTGTCGACCCGTTTAGAACAAACCACAGAGAGCGGTCAGGACACACCCTTCAGAGAGAGGACCAACGGACACCAGAGGACAGAGGACAGAGGACAGAGGGACAGAGGGACAGAGACACAGAGACACAGAGGGACAGAGACACAGAGGGACAGAGGACAGAGGACAGAGGACAGAGGGACAGACAGAGGGACAGAGGGACAGACAGAGACACAGAGGGACAGACAAAGACACACCCTTCAGACTGGACCAATGAGCACGAGAGGACAGAGAGACAGAGACAGGAGAGGACACAGAGACACTCTGGACGTTCCAGACTCTGCTCTAGAGCTGCTTTGTTCCAGAGCCAAACGTGATCCGAACGTGACCCGAACGTGACCCGAACGTGAGCCGAACGTGACACACTGGACACGACGTCTCGTTTATCTGATGTTTTGGTTCAAGTCTGGTCCAATCAGAACGCAGAGTGAGCGTCACATGACTCTCTCATTTGGGTTGCCAGGTTCAAGGCTCAAATCCAGTGATTTTAAACCTAAAATGTCTCTGGTCTGAAGGGCTCAGGCTCAGGTCTAAAACTCTAAGAGGCTCCTTTAAAGACGCTCACATTTTAGTCTGTCGTGGCCCACGTGGGTCTGTCCTGGCCCAGTTGGGTCTGTCATGGCCCACGTGGGTCTGTCGTGGCCCAGTTGGGTCTGTCATGGCCCACGTGGGTCTGTCGTGGCTCAGTTGGGTCTGTCCTGGCCCAGTTGGGTCTGTCCTGGCCCAGTTTGGTGTTTTTCGTCACATTTGGACGTGTGTGAGGGGCAGTGGTCTGTGGTTTGGAGAGTTTAAAGTTTGACGAGTTTGATTTAAAAAGGCCTGAGTCTGATTTATGTGAATGAAACTCACAGAACTGAAGTTTACGTGGATGAAAGTGAAGCATTCTGTTTTGGTATTTCGGTGTGAATCTGTTTGGACAGTTCTGTTGTTCCTGATGTTCCTGACGTTGTTCCTGGCATTGTTCCTGACGTTGTTCCTGACGTTGTTCCTGACGTTGTTCCTGACGTTGTTCTTGATGTTCCTGACGTTGTTCCTGACGTTGTTCCTGACGTTGTTCCTGACGTTGTTCCTGACGTTGTTCCTGATGTTGTTCCTGACGTTGTTCCTGATGTTGTTCCTGATGTTCCTGACGTTGTTCTTGACGTTGTTCCTGACGTTGTTCCTGATGTTCCTGACGTTGTTCTTGACGTTGTTCCTGACGTTGTTCCTGATGTTGTTCCTGACGTTGTTCCTGATGTTGTTCCTGATGTTGTTCCTGATGTTGTTCCTGATGTTGTTCCTGACGTTGTTTCTGATGTTGTTCCTGACGTTGTTCCTGATGTTCCTGTTGTTCCTGACGTTGTTCCTGACGTTGTTCCTGACGTTGTTCCTGACGTTGTTCCTGATGTTCCTGATGTTGTTCCTGACGTTGTTCCTGACGTTGTTCCTGACGTTGTTCCTGATGTTGTTCCTGATGTTCCTGATGTTGTTCCTGACGTTGTTCCTGACGTTGTTCCTGACGTTGTTCCTGACGTTGTTCCTGACGTTGTTCCTGATGTTCCTGATTGTTCCTGATGTGTTGTTCCTGACGTTGTTCTTGACGTTGTTCCTGACGTTGTTCCTGACGTTGTTCCTGACGTTGTTCCTGATGTTGTTCCTGATTGTTCCTGATGTTGTTCCTGACGTTGTTCCTGATGTTGTTCCTGATGTTGTTCCTGATGTTCCTGATGTTGTTCCTGACGTTGTTCCTGACGTTGTTCCTGACGTTGTTCCTGACGTTGTTCCTGACGTTGTTCCTGATGTTCCTGATGTTGTTTCTGATGTTGTTCCTGACGTTGTTCTTGACGTTGTTCCTGACGTTGTTCCTGACGTTGTTCCTGATGTTGTTCCTGACGTTGTTCCTGACGTTGTTCCTGACGTTGTTCCTGACGTTGTTATTGACATTGTTCCTGACGTTGTTCCTGACGTTGTTCCTGACGTTGTTCCTGACGTTGTTCTTGATGTTCCTGACGTTGTTCCTGACGTTGTTCCTGATGTTGTTCCTGATGTTCCTGATGTTGTTCCTGACGTTGTTCCTGACGTTGTTCCTGACGTTGTTCCTGATGTTCCTGATGTTGTTTCTGATGTTCCTGACGTTGTTCCTGACGTTGTTCCTGATGTTGTTCCTGACGTTGTTCCTGATGTTCCTGATGTTCCTGACGTTGTTCCTGATGTTCCTGATGTTCCTGATGTTGTTCTTGACGTTGTTCCTGACGTTGTTCCTGACGTTGTTCCTGACGTTGTTCCTGATGTTGTTCCTGACGTTGTTCCTGACGTTGTTCCTGACGTTGTTCTTGACGTTGTTCCTGATGTTGTTCCTGACGTTGTTCCTGACGTTGTTCTTGACGTTGTTCCTGACGTTGTTCCTGACGTTGTTCCTGACGTTGTTCTTGACGTTGTTCTTGACGTTGTTCCTGACGTTGTTCCTGATGTTGTTCTTCACGTTGTTCCTGACGTTGTTCCTGACATTGTTCTTGACGTTGTTCCTGATGTTGTTCCTGATGTTGTTCTTGACGTTGTTCTTGACGTTGTTCCTGACGTTGTTCCTGATGTTGTTCCTGACGTTGTTCTTGACGTTGTTCCTGATGTTCCTGATGTTCCTGATGTTGTTCCTGATGTTGTTCCTGATGTTGTTCCTGACGTTGTTCCTGACGTTGTTCCTGATGTTGTTCCTGAGGCTGGAGTCAAGTTTAAAGAATGTGAATAAAAACAGTTTGTAAAGTATTTGACAGAAACGATAATGAAACGATAAGAAACATCAGGAGCTCATCATAAGACAGAGCAGAACACGTCTGAAGAACGAGGAGGAGACTGAAGAGGTCACAGTTAATCAGACAATGAACCCAGGAAACACTCGAGACGTTGTGTTCTCTAAGGTCACTCAAAACATTCAGTTCTGGTTTAGACTCGATCGGCCCCAGTGAAACGTCACCACAGCTTCAGCTAAAGATGAAGCTCACGAGGAGCAGAGACACGAGTGTCAACGCAACAACGAGCCAATCAGGAGAGAGACAGCTGAAGGTCACGCCCCTTCAGCCCACAGGGAGCGGGCGCCTAGCAACACTGTCAATCAAACCTGTCGCTAACGCTAAAGGAGCGACGTCGGGGACAGAAGGACCTGATGTGTCTGTTATTAATGTTCATATGTTGATTTACAGACACAGACGTGAAATAAAAACCCCAGGATCATGTAGAGGGTTAATACGAACATTTAAGACCAACATGAGTCTGACAGGGACAGACAGGGGGCGCTGTTTTTACATAGAAAGTGAACTGGAGCCAGAGTCGATGCAGCAGGAAGTGCGACATGATCACTTCCTGTTTGGAGTGTGGCAGCGGCTAACAGGTTAGCAATGAAAAATTCAGTCCCTTTTTAGACCTGTTTAAATCCTGGTTTAGACCTAGTTTAGTCCTGGTTTAGTCCTGGTTTAGTCCTGGTTCAGTCCTGGTTTAGACCTGGTTTAGTCCTGGTTTAGTCCTGGTTTAGTCCTGGTTTAGTCCTGCTTTAGACCTGGTTTAGTCCTGGTTTAGTCCTGGTTCAGTCCTGGTTCAGTCCTGGTTTAGACCTGGTTTAGACCTGGTTTACACACCTGGTTTAGACCTGGTTTAGACCTGGTTTAGCCCTGGTCCTGGTCTAAGACCTGATGATTTGACGTGCACATTTTGTCCCCGTGGTCCAAACGCCCCTTTAAGAGCCGGACTCACAGAGCGACTCCGGCTCTTTAAACCTCAGACTGTGGGATGTTGAGACTTCGCTGCATTTTTGTGGAACAGGATATTTTTATTTTACACTTTACAACAAACACCAAACCAAAAGCCACGACGCACTCCTCCTGCAGACACACACACACACACACACACACACACACACACACACACACACACTCCTCACACACACACACACACACACACACACTCCTCACACACACACACACA
>JAIEZT010000019.1:32534270-32546770 GCA_019594935.1 Periophthalmus modestus | reverse complement strand
ACCCACGACAACCAGACAACACGCCCCCAACAAACTAGACACCCGCCCACGACAACCAAACATGCCCCTGACAACCAGACACACCCACGACAACCAGACACGCCCACGACAACCAGGCACACCCACGACAACCAGACACACCCACGACAACCAGACACACCCACGACAACCAGACACGCCCACGACAACCAGGCACACCCACGACAACCAGACACCCCCCCGACAACCAGACACGCCCCCACAACCAGACCCCCCCTAGAACCAGACACGCCCCCGAACCAGACACACCCACGACAACGAGACAAGACCATGTTCTTCTTATATTAACAGTGTAGTATCTTCTATTATACATTTATCTTCTTTTGCTTTTAGAAACATGCTAAAAAAGTTGAAATTAGCAAAGTTGCTGCATGATTAGCTCCCTGCCATATCTGTGCCTTGGTTGCCTTAGTTACCACTGTAAATATCCAGGACTCTGACTCCGTGTGAAGAGCACATGTAAACGGCACATCAGAGTCTGTCAGATCATCGACGGGATAAAATGCCACTGTGTAACATTTCTAGGCGAGTTGCTGCCGCCATCTTGTCTCCATGGAAATGTTATAGTATCTCCACTTAAACAAGTAAGCACCAGGTCAGATCTGTGGAGAGGCACACATGCTCACGGTAAGAACGCTCACGACCCAGGACACGCTGGAGGGACTGTGTCTCTGTCCTGGGGACGCCTCGGAGTCCCCCCGGAGGAGCTGGAGGACGTGTCTGGGGTGAGGGAAGTCTGGGAGTCCCTGCTTTGACTGATGCCCTCGCGACCCGGCCCCGGAGGAAGAACGAGGATGTGCTGGTATAAAACAAGTTCAACAAGTTTAATGCCACAGTGAGGAACATTCCAGGGAAAGCATCAAGCAAACATTTTACCTGGAGAATCTCATGGGCTTTAAATAAAGACTCACCTGTTCTCAAGACTCACCGGTCCTGCTCCAGGTCCTGCTCCAGGTCCTGTTCCAGGTCCTGCTCCAGGTCCTGCTCCAGGTCCTGCCCCAGGTCCTGCCCCAGGTCCTGCCCCAGGTCCTGCTCCAGGTCCTGCCCCAGGTCCTGCCCCAAGTCCTGTCCCAGGTCCTGCCCCAGGTCCTGCCCCAGGTCCTGGCCTGCCCCAGGTCCTGCCCCAGGTCCTGCTCTAGGTCCTGCTCCAGGTCCTGCTCCAGGTCCTGCCCCAGGTCCTGCCCAAGTCCTGTCCCAGGTCCTGCTCCAGGTCCTGCTCCAGGTCCTGCTCCAGGTCCTGCCCCGGGTCCTACTCCAGGTCCTGCCCCAGGTCTTGCTCCAGGTCCTGCCCCAGGTCCTACTCCAGGTCCTGCTCCAGGTCCTGCTCCAGGTCCTGCCCCAGGTCCTACTCCAGGTCCTACTCCAGGTCCTGCTCCAGGTCCTGCCCCGAACATGTTCCCCAGAAACTCTGAAGGACCTGGAACAATATTCAAAATGTATTACACAATACTGAATACTGCAGTAAAATGGATCTGTAAAGTATTCAGGGCCTGGTTCAGTCAGAGTACTGTGTTCTGAACTCTTAAAGTACTTAAAGTGCTCAGAGTATGTGTGGGTGGTACATGAGGTCAGTTACATCACTGTTTACAGAATAAAGTACTTATTACTCTGAGTTGTTCTGGAGCAGCGACGTCACAAGTGTCAGACTCGGTTAAATCCACAGATGTTTTCATTTCTTCTGTTTTTATCACAGACACTTTTTATCAAACGAGCCGCGCCCTGAGATAGACCTGCTCTAGAACTCTTCAAAATGAGGACTGATATTTTTACAGGCTCAAATTAGAGACTATGATACTAACTTTGTACTTTGTGCTGAAATATGAAACGGTGAAGCAGCAGTGTGTTTGTCCAGAGTGAATCGTCTGTGGTCAGCGCTGAGCCTCAGTGGTTTTATGTGACAAAAATAAAACAAACTCCTGATAAAGACATTTATCTTTATCCAGTTATCACCTGCTCCCTATTCCATTCAGATACTTTTCATTTGTCTTTATTTACAGAGCGTCCTGAGGAACATTTAGTGTTTTCAGATTTATAACTTCATCATTTAAACTTTTAGAAAAATCATATATTTATCGTATAATAATGAGGATTTGTGATCAAACCAAAACACTGCACTGTACTACACAGTACTACACTGTACTACACTGCACTGTACTACCCTGTACTACACTGTACTGCACTGTACTACACTGTACTGTACTACACTGTACTACACTGTACTGTACTGCACTGTACTACACTGTACTGCACTGTACTGCACTGTACTGCACTGTACTACACTGTACTACACTGTACTGCACTGTACTACACTGTACTACACTGTACTGCACTGTACTACACTGTACTACACTGTACTGTACTGTACTGCACTGTACTACCCTGTACTAAACTGTACTGCACTGTACTACACTGTACTGCACTGTACTACACTGTACTGCACTATGCTGCACTGTACTACACTGTACTGTACTGCACTGTACTACACTGTACCTCACTGTACTACAATGTACTGTACTACACTGTACTGTACTACACTGTACTGTACTACACTGTACTGCACTGTACTACACTGTACTGCACTGTACTACACTGTACTGTACTGCACTGTACTACACTGTACTACACTGTACTGCACTGTACTGCACTGTACTGCACTGTACTGCACTGTACTACACTGTACTACACTGTACTGCACTGTACTACACTGTACTACACTGTACTACACTGTACTGTACTGCACTGTACTACACTGTACTGTACTGCACTGTACTACACTGTACTACACTGTACTGCACTGTACTGTACTACACTGTACTGCACTGTACTGCACTGTACTACACTGTACTTCACTGCACTGTACTGTACTACACTGTACTGCACTGTACTACACTGTCCTGTACTGCACTGTACTACACTGTACTGCACTGTACTGCACTGTACTGCACTGTACTACACTGTACTGCACTGTACTACACTGTACTACACTGTACTGTACTGTACTGCACTGTACTACCCTGTACTAAACTGTACTGCACTGTACTACACTGTACTACACTGTACTGTACTACACTGTACTGCACTGTACTACACTGTACTGCACTGTACTGCACTGTACTGTACTACACTGTACTGTACTACAATGTACTGTACTACACTGTACTACACTGTACTGCACTGTACTACACTGTACTACACTGTACTGCACTATGCTGCACTGTACTACACTGTACTGTACTGCACTGTACTACACTGTACTACAATGTACTGTACTACACTGTACTGTACTACAATGTACTGTACTACACTGTACTGTACTACACTGTACTGCACTGTACTGCACTGTACTACACTGCACTGTACTACACTGTACTACACTGTACTGCACTGTACTGTACTACACTGTACTGCACTGTACTGCACTGTACTGCACTGTACTACACTGTACTTCACTGCACTGTACTGCACTGTACTACACTGTACTACACTGTCCTGTACTGCACTGTACTACACTGTACTGCACTGTACTACACTGTACTGCACTGTACTGTACTACACTGTACTACACTGTACTGTACTACACTGTACTACACTGTACTGCACTGTACTGCTGATGTTTCTACTGTGACACTGTTTAAATCATTAATCATTTATTGTGATTTTGAGTCTTTCTTTTTGCGTAAAATCTGGATTATTTTGTGTTCGCTCTTTGCTGTTTAAATAAATCTGCCTCTGACTCTGAAGCTCTGACCCTGAAGCTCTGACCCTGAAGCTCTGCTCAAATCAGACTTTAATCTGTTTTATTTTATCACAATCTGACCATAAAGACTCACCTGAAGAACAAGTGAATCTGTGTAAACAAGTCCCCCTCAAATAACATGAGTCACATTAGCATTAGCATTAGCATTAGCATTAGCATTAGCATTAGCATTAGCCAGCAGTTTTCAGTGAGTCTCACGTGTTTGTTGAAGAGTGGTGGTGTTTTATGCAGATGTTCAGGTTCTTTTCCGTGTTTAAAGCTCAGTTTCATGTTTATTTCCTCTAAAGTGAAGTGTGACAGCTGCGTTTTTACTTCATTAAAAACCTTAAAAAGTCTTGATCTCATAAATCCAAGGTCACTGACTCGGACTGTCGTTTTATGTTTGCCAAAAGGGCGGGGCTCTGTGACCTCTGACCCCTGACAGCCCAAACGCTGTACACTCTGTGACCTATGAAGTTCCTGTTGTCCTGAAATGTGAAAATGAAACTTTCTGAAGTTGCTGAATGATCCAAACTCAAATGTGATTTTTCCATCGTAAACGTCTCATTTAGACTTTGTGTTTTATAAAGACGTTTTAATGAATGTTTTTTTTTTTGTTTCACCCCTTTGTGTTTGTGTTTCAGGGCCGTTTCTCTGTGATGTTGTTTCAGTGTCTGTGATGTTTCAGTGTCTCTGTGATGTTTCAGTGTCTGTGATGTTTCAGTGTCTGTGATGTTTCAGTGTCTGTGATGTTTCAGGGTCCACACTGTTTCATTTGGGACGTGTGAGCGCCGTGCATTTATTCAAATAATATAAAATAATAAAATAATAACTCTATTAAAATTTCATTAATGTGAGTGTGAGCCACTGCGGACACGGCACAGACCGAAACAACTTTACACTGACAGATGTTTATGTGACGTTTGTTTCGGGTCTGTGGCTCCCTCTAGCGGCCACACGCGGGTCTGTGATGGCTCCCTCTAGCGGCCACACGCGGGTCGGTGGCTCCCTCTAGCGGCCACACGCGGTTCTTCAGTGAGTGTTCGTTAGACTGTGTTGTTTAAAATATCGCTGTTGTTTTTCTGAATCTGACTCTGAGCTGAAGCTTTAACGTCTCTGCGTTTCATTGTCAACGTTTGATTGTTTTGTGTATTGTTGTTAAATATAGAACATTCCCTGTGTTTTCCCGCGCGGGGGTTTAGCTCAGTGGTAGAGCATTGTCTGACTGCAGATCAAGAGGTCTCAGGTTCAAATCCGGATGCCCCCTGAGCTGATGTTTATTTTCTTTAAACTGAAACATTTTTGATGCTTTTTTAATGTCTCTGTGATCTGTTTCAGTGTGAGTTCCCTTTACAGTGTCTAGATAAATGTGTTTAAGTGTTTCCACAGATTCAGTGTCGTGAGACTTTTACTCGTTGTTTTGTGATGTTTCAAGATTTGTCGTGATGTGGAGGTGAGACGGATGTTTCAGTGAGACTCGGGGCATGTTAACAGTGTTGTGATGATTTTTCAGTGTCTCTGTGATGTTTCAGTGTCTGTCTGTGATGTTTCAGTGTCTGTGATGTTTCAGTGTCTGTGTGATTTTTCAGTGTCTCGTGATGTTTCAGTGTCTGTGTGATTTTTCAGTGTCTGTGATGTTTCAGTGTCTGTGATGTTTCCAGTGTCTGTGATGTTTTCAGTGTCTGTGTGATTTTTCAGTGTGATTTTCAGTGTCTGTGATGTTTTCAGTGTCTGTGATGTCTGAGTGTGTCTGTGATGTTTCAGTGTCTGTGATGTTTCAGTTTCTGTGATGTTTCAGTGTCTGTGATGTTTCAGTGTCTGTGATTTTTCAGTGTCTGTGATGATGTTTCAGTGTCTGTGTGATGGTTTCAGTGTCTGTGATGTTTCAGTGTCTGTGTGATGTTTCAGTGTCTGTGTGATGATGTTTTCAGTGTCTGTGATGTTTTCAGTGTCTCTGTGATGTTTCAGTGTCTGTGTGATGATGTTTCAGTGTCTGTGATGTTTCAGTGTCTGTGATGTTTCAGTTTCTGTGATGTTTCAGTGTCTGTGATGTTTCAGTGTCTCTGTGATGTTTCAGTGTCGGTGATGTTTCAGTGTCTCTGTGATGTTTCAGTGTCTCTGTGATGTTTCAGTGTCCTGTGATGTTTTTCAGTGTCTGTGATGTTTCAGTGTCTCTGTGATGTTTCAGTGTCTGTGATGTCCAGTGTGTCTGTGATGTTTCAGTGTCTGTGATGTTTCACTGTCTCTGTGATGTTTCAGTGTGTCTCTGTGATGTTTCAGTGTCTCTGTGATGTTTCAGTGTCTCTGTGATGTTTCAGTGTCTGTGATGTTTCAGTGTCTGTGATGTTTCAGTGTCTGTGATGTTTCAGTGTCTGTGATGTTTCAGTGTCTCTGTGATGTTTCAGTGTCTGTGATGTTTCAGTGTCTGTGATGTTTCAGTGTCTCTGTGATGTTTCAGTGTCTGTGATGTTTCAGTGTCTCTGTGATGTTTCAGTGTCTGTGATGTTTCAGTGTCGGTGATGTTTCAGTGTCTGTGATGTTTCAGTGTCGGTGATGTTTCAGTGTCTGTGATGTTTCAGTGTCTGTGATGTTTCAGTGTCGGTGATGTTTCAATGTCTGTGATGTTTCAGTGTCTGTGATGTTTCAGTGTCTGTGATGTTTCAGTGTCTGTGATGTTTCAGTGTCGGTGTGATGTTTCTCAGTGTCTGTTGTGTGTTCAGTGTCGGTGATGTTTCAGTGTCTGTGATGTTTCAGTGTCTGTGATGTTCAGTGTCTGTGATGTTTCAGTGTCTCTGTGATGTTCAGTGTCTCGATGTTTCAGTGTCTCTGATGTTTCAGTGTCTCTGTGATGTTTCAGTGTATCTGATGTTTCAGTGTCTGTGATGTTTCAGTGTCTGTGATGTTTCAGTGTCTGTGATGTTTCAGTGTCTCTGTGATGTTTCAGTGTCTGTGTGATGATGTTTCAGTGTCTGTGATGTTTCAGTTTCTGTGATGTTTCAGTGTCTGTGATGTTTCAGTGTCTCTGTGATGTTTCAGTGTCTGTGATGTTTCAGTGTCTCTGTGATGTTTCAGTGTCTGTGATGTTTCAGTGTCTCTGTGATGTTTCAGTGTATCTGTGATGTTTCAGTGTCTGTGATGTTTCAGTGTCTGTGATGTTTCAGTGTCTGTGATGTTTCAGTGTATCTGCAGTGTCTGATGTTTCAGTGTCGGTGATGTTTCAGTGTCTCTGTGATGTTTTCAGTGTCTGTGATGTTTCAGTGTCTGTGATGTTTCAGTGTCTCTGTGATGTTTCAGTGTCTCTGTGATGTTTCAGGTGTCTGTGATGTTTCAGTGTCTGTGATGTTTCAGTGTCTCTGTGATGTTTCAGTGTCTGTGATGTTTCAGTGTCTGTGATGTTTCAGTGTCTCTGTGATGTTTCAGTGTCTGTGATGTTTCAGTGTCTGTGATGTTTCAGTGTCTGTGATGTTTCAGTGTCTCTGTGATGTTTCAGTGTCTGTGATGTTTCAGTGTCTGTGATGTTTCAGTGTCTCTGTGATGTTTCAGTGTCTCACTGTTTCAGTGTGTGTGATGTTCAGTGTGTCTGTGATGTTTCAGTGTCTGTGATGTTTCAGTGTCTGTGATGTTTCAGTGTCTCTGTGATGTTTCAGTGTCGGTGATGTTTCAGTGTCTGTGATGTTTCAGTGTCTCTGTGATGTTTCAGTGTCTGTGATGTTTCAGTGTCTCTGTGATGTTTCAGTGTCTGTGTGATTCAAGTGTTTGAGGTTTTTCAGTGTCTGTGATGTTTCAGTGTCTGTGTGATGATGTTTCAGTGTCTGTGATGTTTCAGTGTCTGTGATGATTTTCAGTTTCTGTGATGTTTCAGTGTCTGTGATGTTTCAGTTTCTCTGTGATGTTTCAGTGTCTGTGATGTTTCAGTGTCTCTGTGATGTTTCAGTGTCGGTGATGTTTCAGTGTTCTGTGATGTTTCAGTGTCTGTGATGTTTCAGTGTCTGTGATGTTTCAGTGTCTGTGATGTTTCAGTGTCTGTGATGTTTCAGTGTCTGTGATGTTTCAGTGTCTGTGATGTTTCAGTGTCTGTGATGTTTCAGTGTCTGTGATGTTTCAGTGTCTGTGATGTTTCAGTGTGGAGTGACGTGTCAGGGTCCACCTGTATCATTTGGGAGTACGTGCATTTATTCAAATAATATAAAAATAATAAAATAATAACTCTATTAAAATAAACATTAATGTGAGTGGTGAGCCACTGCGGACACGGCACAGACCGAAACAACTTTACACACTGACAGATGTTTTATGTGACGGCTCCCTCTAGCGGCCACACGCGGGTCTGTGGCTCCCTCTAGCGGCCACACGCGGGTCTGTGGCTCCCTCTAGCGGCCACACGCGGGTCTGTGGCTCCCTCTAGCGGCCACACGCGGTTCTTCAGTGAGTGTTCGTTAGACTCGTGTTTGTTTAAAATATCGCTGTTGTTTCTCTCTGAATGACTCTGAGCTGAAGCTTTAACGTCTCTGCGTTTTATTGTCAACGTTTTCATTGTTTTGTGTATTGTTGTTAAATACAGAAACATTCCCCGTGTTTTCCCGCGCGGGGGTATAGCTCAGTGGTAGAGCATTTGACTGCAGATCAAGAGGTCTCCGGTTCAAATCCGGCCCCCTGCCCCTGAGCTTTTAGATTTTTATTCTTTAAACTGAAACATTTTTGATGCTTTTTATAATTATAATAAATCTGTTTCAGTCTGAGTTCCCTTTACAGTTCTAGATAAATGTGTTTAAAGTGTTTCCACAGATTTACACACGTGAGACTTTTACTCGTATTTTATATTTTCAAGATTTGTCGTAATGTGGAGGTGAGACGGACCAAAGGGCGAGACTCAGGGCAGTTTAACAGGGTTTATTTTTCAAAATGCAAAAAATGTTCAATAAGGACTGGACAAGGCGGACGAGGAGCGAGCAGGAACCGGGGCTGAGGGCGGAGAGCAGGAACGGGAGCAGGAGACGCAGGAGACGCAGGAGACGCTGGAGATGCAGGAGACGCAGGAGACGCTGGAGACGCTGGAGACGCAGGAGACGCAGGAGACGCAGGAGACGCAGGAGCCCGGAGCGGAGTGCGGGCCGGGATCCAACACGTGATGAGGAGACGGAACAGGAGAGCAGGGTGCAGGTAAGAGCCGGAGTCAGGAGCGTGACGTGAAGACAAGGACAAAGACAAAACCGGGACGAAGAGACAGGGTCGGGGGTCGGTGCCGGGAAACAGGATCGGAGAGTCTGGAGCTGGTGGTGAACAGGAAACACGCAGAAAGACACAGTGAACCCAAACATGAACCCAAACAGACGATCTGACACCGAGAGGACAGTCCTGGCTCCTCTTATCCTCCCGCAGGTGGTGTTGATGAGAAGCAGGTGCACGTGGGAGGAGCCAGGAACTCCGCCCAGCTCCAGAGACAGGCAGGTGAGGGAGGAGCAGAGCAGACACAGGAGGCAGGAGCAGGGATCACGACAAGATGAATATAAACCAGGGCCACAGTCACATTTCAACATGTTTTTATTGAGCTACAAAAACATAAAAACATTGTAGAGTAAAACGTCTTAATAAAGTCAGCAGCTTGTTTCCACGTGACAGCGGAAACTTACAACCGTCCAAACACGGACGAAATCAGGAGCTTTGGCTCGTTTCACCATAGATCACATATATATCACATATATCACATATATATCATATATATCACATATATATCATATATATCACATATATATCACATATATCACATATATATCACATATATATCATATATATCACATATATATCACATATATATCACATATATATATCACATATATCACATATATATCATATATCACACATATATATCACATAGATCACATATATATCACATATATCACATATATATATATATATCACATATATATCATATATATCATATATATCACATATATATCACATATATATCACATATATCACATATATATCACATATATATCACATATATATCACATATATCACATATATATCACATATATCACATATATATCACATATATATCACATATATATCACATATATATCACATATATATCACATATATCACATATATCACATATATCACATATATATCACATATATCACATATATATCACATATATGATCATATATTACTATTTTTACAATAATGTTATATATTAATCTTATATATTATTATATTTACAATAATCATAACAGTGTTTCACATTTGTCTGAACCGTTGATTCATTGAAGGCAGCTGTCGCAGGTCAAAGGTCAAAGGTTAAAGAGATTGTAGTGAGTAATCCCGAAACCAAATCATATCAAAGTGCAAATAAAAATGATAAATAATAAGTTAAAATACAAATGTACAGTACTCTGACTACCACACAGAGTACACACACAGTACTCACAGAGTACTCACAGAGTACTCACAGAGCACACACAGAGTACTCACAGAGTACTCACAGAGTACTCACAGAGTACTCACAGAGTACTCACAGAGTACTCACAGAGTACACACAGAGTACTCACAGAGTACTCACAGAGTACTCACAGAGTACTCACAGAGTACTCACAGAGCACACACAGAGTACTCACAGAGTACTCACAGAGTACTCACAGAGTACTCACACAGAGAGTACTCACAGAGTACTCACAGAGTACTCACAGAGTACACACAGAGTACTCACAGAGTACACACAGAGTACTCACCGTGTCTAAGAGTACACACAGTCTGTCGTGCCTAATCCATTGTTCCAAATATTCAATCTCGATAATCTCGATAGTTCTCTGAGTTCTTCTCGTGTTTTCGCTGGTGGAGGTGGTTCCAAACGCTCGTACAGACGGTTTCCTCCGTGTTCGTCTCGTTTTTGAAGGATCTCGTGTAAGTTCGTGGCACACTTGGAGGTTTGGCTCAGTTTGAAGCAGTTGAATAGAAAACTTTCAGTTTGCAAGAACTTTGGACCGCATCCAATCCAGACTGGCAGGTAAACTACAGGACAGAGGAGGAAGAGGAGAACACATGAGAACATGGAATAATTCATATTTACGCAGTTACTTTTCAAACTTTTACTCCCATGAGTCTGAAGTGAAATGATCTGAACATCTGTTTGTGGCTCCTTCAGACGTGAGCTCCACGTTCTACTCACAAACACACCTGGAGTCGTGTTTTGTTTCATTCACATGTTTGAGTAACATTATTATTATTAATCTGTCACATCTCCACAGCTCAAAATGCTCTGTTCCACCTCGTGATGTCATCAAGTTGTAGTTTTCAAGCAGCTCCTTTTACCTTTAGTTCAGTCGAGATAAGTGACAACTCCAGGACTGAAATGATCCAGATGATTCTAGTGAAGGTGGAGTTTAAAAACACAGTGGAGCACTTCCTGTATCACCACATGATGACATCACAAGGTGGAACAGAGTGTTTTCAGTCTAAATCTGCAGGTTTGTGTTAAACATGTGAATGAAACAAAACACAGCTCCAGGTTTGAGACGAGGAAACACAAACATCGTCCTGTGAGTGACACAGTGGTGTGGTTATGTGGTGGGGCATGTGACACAGTTGTCCCTTATATGGTGGTGTGACATGTGACACAGTTGTGTTATATGGCGTGGTCATGTGACACAGTTGTCCTTATATGGCGTGGTCATGTGACACAGTTGTCCTTATATGGTGTGGTCATGTGACACAGTTGTCCTATATGGCGTGGTCATGTGACACAGTTGTCCTTATATGGTGTGACACAGTTGTCCTTATATGTGACACAGTTGTCCTTATATGGCGTGGTCATGTGACACAGTTGTCCTTATATGGTGTGGTCATGTGACACAGTTGTCCTTATATGGCGTGGTCATGTGACACAGTTGTCCTTATATGGCGTGGTCATGTGACACAGCTGTCCTTACCCTGGTACCCGTGACCAGTTGTGCAGCAGGCCTGGACGTTGTCAGGAGTGCGAGGTCATGTGACACAGTTGTTAAACACTGGGTGTTATCATGTGACACAGTTGTGTTATGTGGTGTGGTCTGTGACACAGTTGTGTTATATGGTCCAGTTGTGTTATGCCAGAACCATGGTGTGACATGCACAGTTGTCCTTATATGGCGTGGTCATGTGACCGCTCTTACCCCTCCCCCGTGAGCGCGCAGCAGGCCTGGACGTGCCAGGAGTGCGAGGTGATGGCGTCTAAGGTTAAACACTGGGAGATCTCCGCCGCCGTCATCGAGTCCTTCACGTCCTGTTTGTTCGCCAGAACCAGAACTGCAGCGTGAAAGAAAACACCAACTAAAGCTCAGGAAACACAAAGTTAAGACTCGGGCCAGAGATCGGCTCCAAAATACGGCTCCAAATATCGGCTCCAAATATCGGCTCCGAATATCGGTTCAGTCGAAATCCTGTTTGTAAATATAAACAAATGTCATAAAACCAGACTGAGGGTCAGATTATTATTATTAATGAGATAATAATAATAGTAATAATGTAATAATAATAATAATAATAATAATAATAATAATAATAATAATAATAATATAATAATAATAATAATAATAATAATAATAATAATAATAATAATAATAATAATAATAATAATAATAATAATAATAATAATAATAATAATAATAATAATAATAATAATAATAATAATAATAAGAATAATAATAATAATAATAATAATAATAATAATAATAATAATAATAATAAT
>JAIEZT010000019.1:32524270-32529270 GCA_019594935.1 Periophthalmus modestus | reverse complement strand
TGTTTGTTTGTTGTTTTTGTTTGTTTGTTTGTTTGTTTGTTTTTGTTTGTTTGTTGTTTTGTTTGTTTTGTTTGTTTGTTTGTTTGTTTGTTTGTTTGTTTGTTTGTTTGTTCAGATGCCCGTTCTACACTTCCATGTCACCGTCTGTACCTCTCTCCTCCAGCAGGGGGCGTAGTGTTGGCGCAGTGACCACGGGCCCTGAACGCCTCACGGCTCGCGCTCGTGACGTCACAGGGGGCGGGCACGCGCAGCTCCCGCGACGCAACAGGAAGTGCAGCTCTGCCCTTTTATGGAAAGTGTCGGAGGAAGATCAGGAACAAAAGCAAAAGTCCAGAAATCCCCCACAATCCCCCGCGGCTTTTCCCACAGACTTTATAAAAACCTGATCATAAAAGTGTCCTGTTCAAACACGTCGTGACTTTAGAGACTTTAAAATCACAAACTTCCCAAAAGTGAATCGTTTATATTTAGTGACAGAAACTGTGTGAATGTCGTTTTCTTCTAAAAAAACAGATTCACCGGAATTTAAACAGTTTTACTCCCAGAAACTTTAAATCTGAGCCAAGAAAACACTGGTTTAGTTTTAATGTTGTTTTATTGTTGTTTTTGTGTTTGTTTTATTGTTGTTTTGTGTTTGTTTTATTGTTGTTTTTGTGTTTGTTTTATTGTTGTTTTTGTGTTTGTTTTATTGTTGTTTTTGTGTTTGTTTTATTGTTGTTTTTGTGTTTGTTTTATTGTTGTTTTTGTGTTTGTTTTATTGTTGTTTTTGTGTTTGTTTTATTGTTGTTTTTGTGTTTGTTTTATTGTTGTTTTTGTTTTCTTTGTGCTCTTTTTTGTGCTGTACTGAAGCTCTTTTCCTCGTGTTGTTTGCATGTTTTTTTATCTCTTTGTGTTTGTGTAATTATAACTTTTAATGACAAATAAATAAATAAACTTTTTCCTTTGATCTGTGGTTATCACGTGACCAGCCCCGTGAAGGTCAGAGGTCAGAGGTCAGAGGTCAGAGGTCAGAGGTCAGAGGTCAGAGGTCAGAGGTCAGAGGTCAGAGGTCAGAGGTCAGAGGTCAGCTGAGAGCGGGAAAGGGTCAGAACAAACAGAGCTACTTTAAAATGATTATTATTAAAATATCATAAAACAGGTAAAAATAATGTGACTTTTGACAAGGAACATTTTTCATCACATAAACAGATTTACTCGAGTAACTCTAAACTACATAAAGTACAAACTTGCTGCTGTTTTATGTAAATTTGTCTCAATTGAATCTTTAATTTCTACATTTACACTTAAATGAAAAACACAGTCTGGGGGTCCCTGCTCAGAGCGGCCCCCGGGACCCGGCCCCCGGGACCCGGCCCCCGGGACCCGGCCCCCGGGACCCGGCCCCCGGGACCCGGCCCCCGGGACCCGGCCCCCGGGACCCGGCCCCCGGGACCCGGCCCCCGGACCCGGCCCCCGGACCCGGCCCCCGGGACCCGGCCCCCGGGACCCGGCCCCCGGGCCCCGGGGGGTAGAGGGGGAACATGGATGGATGAAAAACACATGTGTGAAATACTTTTACTTTTGACTCTTTAAATACTGTTTAAACAGGTGCTTAAATACTTTTACTTTACTTTTCTTTCATGTGGTACTTTTTTTAACCCTTTACCTCTGTATCTGTACTTTTACTTAAGTAACTACATTGAGTAGTTTTACTCGAGTACATTTTCTTGTGTCTTTAAACTCACCAAACCTCAGATTATTACCGTTTTACTCGAGTACTCTGGTTTTGATTAGCTGCGTATGCTACGTTAGCTTAAACGTTCTCAGACCTGAGCGGCTGTTTGGCCCATTTAACATTTAGGCTGCAGGATTTCAGTCACCCTATGTGACCTTTGACCTTTGACCCCATAAGTTCACTTTATCTAAGTTTAAAGTTCTGCTGTGACACAGTGAGACTTTATATAAAAAACCTGAGGCTGATTATGAAACAAGCGGCTGCAGAAAAAACAAGGAGGAACCAAAAGAAGAAGCGGAACAGACTGAAACTGGAATAACCCTGAAAACAGAAGTTCCCCAAAGTCCTGTTTGTTTTCTGAGAAGTCGCCGCCCTGCTGGACATGGAACAGACTCACAGATGTGGAAGTCCAGGGTTTGGGTTGTGGTTTTTGTTGCTCCTCGTGTCTGGGTCACGCTGACGGCCCTGGTCACGTTTAGTTCGGATAAATCACGCTCTTGTCACACTTCCTGTTTGTCACGTCTCCACGGCAACACAAAACTCGCCATTGACCACATCCTTTTGTTATTCAGGCTGTATTTTCCCCCTTCGCCTAATTCAATCGATGTGGAGAGATGGACTTGACAGTGTTTTACGTCACATCCCCACTAAAAACTGTTTTTATATTTTATACTCACATCCTCAGAGGCTCCGCCCTTTGCACTTTCAGTTTTTTTCTTTCCTATATAACTCCTTATTTCTTACTTCATATATTTGTTGTTTTCCGTTTCTATATAAAAGGTATAAAGTAGAAAAAACACATTGACTGGGAGTGTGTGTCACCACAGGTATAATACTCCCTACAACTGAAGCAGGGGTCGGGTGGAGGACTGGGCAGCAGTCGAGGACGGGGGCCTCGACGACCCCACGGACACGGCATTTATTTATTTATTTATTTATTTATTTATTTATTTATTATTATTTATTTATTTATTTATTTATTTATTTATTTATTTATTTATTTATTTATTTATTTATTTATTTATTTATTTATTTATTTATTTATTTATTTATTTATTTATTTATTTATGTATGTATGTATGTGAAGGACAATGTGCAGATACTTTAAAAACACGGCTGCACCAGATTTAGCAAAATGCTCATTTCCATCTGTCGTCCCTGACGTCACAAACATTAAAAAACAATTCACATATAAAAAGTGCAATACAAAAAGACACTGTACAGGTGCAGAGTTTTCAATACAAAGTGCAAACTACAAGTTATTAAAGTGCAAGACATAGAAAAAAAAATGCAACAAGTGTCAGAATAAAAACAGTGGAGTCGCTGTCGGATGAAACCACGAGAGCAGCGTCTGATCTGCACCTTATCGGTCTAATAAATGTAAAAAAGACAGAACTATGACACTCATGATCTGGTGGTCATCAGGTGGTACCACGAGGGTAACGTCTGGTGGCCGAGTACCCGTCTGGTGTTGGTGGAGCAGGACTGAGGGTCTCTCACTGTTGTGTTGCCTACGGGCCAAACACCAGTGCAGAGTACCCGCCTTCTTGGAGTCCCTGGGAGGGGTACTAGATAGTGCACAGACTGGGGACTCCGTTGTTCTCCTGGGGGACTTCATGCTGAGTGGGCCGTGTTCTCCTCTGTCGTCGATGCAGCTGCTCGTAGCTGTGGTCGGAAAGTGTCTGGTGCCTGTCGCGGCGGCAATCCCAGAACCCGGTGGTGGACGCGGGAAATAAGAGATACCGTCAGGCTGAAGAAGGAGTCCTATGAGCCCTGTTGTCTTGTGGGACTTGAATGATTGTTTCATGTTTGTCTGTGAGTTCTCCAGGGCATAGGTCCTCTGAACTCAAGATCAGATAAACTCCTGTTTTTGTAGTTTGTATTTACTTGAACCAGGTGACTTCTTACACATCGATACGTTTCTGCAGAGTGTCAGATGTATGTACTTTGTCCATTCTGAATCAGATGACCTCATATACAGATGTACATTTTTGGTCAAATCTGCCCATCTCAAGGAAACATGTCTGACCTTTGACCTGTTGTTGTTCCCTCGTCTCCACTGAACTCAGATCACGTCGTGTATCCTGAGCATTTCAAGCTCAGGATTAAGCAAGTTATGATGCGTCTGACGGTACTTAAACCGTCACTGTAGAGATGTAAGACGAGGAGACAGTCAGAGGAGACAGAGGAGACAGAGGAGACAGTCAGAGGAGACAGAGGAGAGACAGAGGAGACAGTCAGAGGAGACACAGTCAGAGGAGACAGAGGAGACAGTCAGAGAGGAGAGGAGACAGTCAGAGGAGACAGAGAGGGAGACAGAGAGACAGAGGAGACAGAGGAGACAGTCAGAGGAGACAGTCAGAGGAGACAGAGGAGACAGTCAGAGGAGACAGTCAGAGGAGACAGAGGAGACAGTCAGAAGAGACAGTCAGAGGAGACAGAGGAGACAGAGGAGACAGAGGAGACAGAGGAGACAGTCAGAGGAGACAGAGGAGACAGTCAGAGGAGACAGTCAGAGGAGACAGTCAGAGGAGACAGTCAGAGGAGACAGAGGAGACAGAGGAGACAGAGGAGACAGACAGAGGAGACAGAGGAGACAGAGGAGACAGAGGAGACAGAGGAGACAGAGGAGACAGTCAGAGGAGACAGTGGTCTTCTTGCTTTTGCCGTGTCATTTCTCAAAGTCGACAGATACCGTCAGGCCAAGAGTGCCGCGGCTCGTGCTGTCGCAGAGGCAAAAACTCGGGGTTGGGAGGAGATCGAGGAGGCCATGGAGGAGGACTATCGGACGGCCTCGAAGAAATTCTGGCAAACCGTCCGGCGCCTCAGGAGGAGGAAGCAGAGCTTCACCAACACTGTTCACAGTGAGGAGAGCTGCTGACCTCGACTGGGGACGTTGTCGAACGGTGGAAAGAAAACTCCGAGGATCTCCTCAATCCCACCGTCACGTCTTCTGAGGAGGAAGCAGAGTTTGAGAACTCAGAGGTGGACTCGTCCATCACACTGGCTGAAGTCACTGAGGTGGTTAAAGCTCCTCGTGGCAAAGCTCCGGGGGTGGATGAGATCTGACATGAGTATCTTAAGTCTCTGGATGTTGCGGGTCTTGGCTGACACGTCTCTGCCACATCGTGTGGCGGTCGGGGACAGTACCTCTGGACTTAAACATTGTCAAAGTCGAGGCCTGTCTCACATCTTCAGGAAGAATGTTCCAGGTTTTAGCTGCACAAAACTGAAACACTGATTCACCTGGTTTAGTCCTGACTCTGGACCAGCAGGAGGCGGTTCC
>JAIEZT010000019.1:32509270-32519270 GCA_019594935.1 Periophthalmus modestus | reverse complement strand
CTAGTGAGATCCAAACCGAATTTTATAAAGTGGAGCCGAGTGAAACGACTGAGATCAAAGTCAGAAAGTCATTTAAACTCATGTAGGTCATAATGGTTCTCACGCAGACGCCCTGCGGTCACTCCCTGTGGTCTCCCCCGTGGTCTCCCCCTGCGGTCACTCCCTGTATCACTCCCTGTGATCAATCCCTGCGGTCCCCCCCGTGGTCACTCCCTGTGGTCACTCACTCCCTGCGCCCCCCCCGTGGTCACTCCCTGCGGTCACTCCCCGCGGTCACTCCCTGCGCCCCCCCCCCCTTCCCCCCGCCGCCCCGCGGGTCACTCCCTGTGGTCACTCCCTGCGGTCACTCCCTGCAGTCCCCCCCTGCGGTCCCCCCCCGTGGTCACTCCCTGCGCTCCCCCTGCGGTCACTCCCTGCGGTCCCCCCCCGTGGTCACTCCCCGCGCTCCCCCTGCGGTCATCACTCCCTGTGGTCCCCCCCTGTGGTCACTCCCTGTGGTCACTCCCTGCGGTCACTCCCTGCGCTCCCCCTGCGGTCACTCCCTGCGGTCCCCCCTGCGGTCACTCCCTGCGCTCCCCCTGCGGTCCCCCCCTGTGGTCCCCCCCGTGGTCACTCCCTGCGCTCCCCCTGCGGTCACTCCCTGTGGTCACTCCCCTGCGGTCACTCCCTGCGCTCCCCCTGCGGTCACTCCCTGTGGTCCCCCCCTGTGGTCACTCCCTGTGGTCACTCCCTGCGCCCCCCCTGCAGTCACTCCCTGCGGTCCCCCCCTGTGGTCACTCCCTGCGCTCCCCCTGCGGGTCACTCCCTGTGGTCCCCCCCTGTGGTCCCCCCCTGTGGTCACTCCCTGCGGTCACTCCCTGCGCTCCCCCCTGCGGTCACTCCCTGCGCTCCCCCTGCGGTCACTCCCTGCGGTCCCCCCTGCGGTCACTCCCTGCGGTCCCCCCCTGTGGTCACTCCCTGTGGTCACTCCCTGCGCTCCCCTGCGGTCAGAGCCCCTGCGGTCCCCCTGCGGTCACTCCCTGCGGTCCCCCCCTGTGGTCACTCCCTGTGGTCCTCCCTGCGCTCCCCCTGCGGTCACTCCCTGCGGTCCCCCTGCAGTCACTCCCTGCGGTCCCCCCCTGTGGTCACTCCCTGCGCTCCCCCTGCGGTTCACTCCCTGACCTGCGTGGGGTCGTCACTGTGTGGTCACTCCCTGCGGTCAATCCCTGCGGTCCCCCCTGTGGTCACTCCCTGTGGTCACTCCCTGCCTGCGGTCACTCCCTGCGCTCCCCCCTGCGGGTCACTCCCCTGCGCTCCCCCTGCGGTCACTCCCTCAGCGGATGTACACGTGGTCGCGGCCCCAGTCTTGGCCTTGGTTCTTGTTGCGTCCCGTGTCCTCTTGGCAGTAGCGCTCTCTCAGTTTGGGACGTCCCGGGTGGTGATGAGGCGGAGGCTGGGGGGGGTGGTTCTGGTTCTCTTGGTCCGGCTCCGCCCCCTCGTCCTCCCACGACGCCCGGCGGCCGCGGTGCGGACGACTCCCTCCTCCTCCTCTGTAAGGCTCCGGTTCTTCGTACGGATCCGTCTCGATGTCCATACACGAGTCTCCGGCTTCAGTGTAGGCGGAGTCCCGACTCCCCTGCGTCTCCGAGTCGAACGTGTCCTGGCGGGACAGAGCGCGCCCGCCCCTGAGCTGACCCCGGGACGAGCGGAGCGTCTGCTGCGACGGGGGGGCGTGGGGTTTGTCGCCGAGGTACTCGTCTCCGCCTCTGCGCTCGGACGGGGGACCCTCGTGCTTCTGCTCCCCGTGAACCAGGTACTGCCCCTGGGTGAGTCAGAGCCGTGCAGCAAACACAGAACATGCAGGTGTTAGTGCAGGTTAGAGCAGAACATGCAAACACACCAAGAGCTGCACACGACACAGAGCTGCACTTTATGTCACAAATAAAACACTGAGGCCCTCAAGACGTCAGCGTGAGACGTTAGTCAGGGTCAGGCACGTTTCTACGGCAAAAACAGGCAAGAAAAAAATAAAAAACTGAGTAAAACATAAAACTGTGTTTTAAAAATAAATTAGCTGCTTTTCTCCGTGTCCAACTGTATTTGTACTGTGTTTACTGTGTGTACTGTGTACTCTGTGTACTGTGTACTCTGTGTACTGTGTGTACTGTGTACTCTGTGTACTGTGTACTGTGTACTCTGTGTACTGTGTACTGTGTGTACTGTGTGTACTTTGTGTATATTTCTCAGGTTAGTAGCAGTTTTTTGTGACAGACGTGACTTGTTACTTGTTACCACGGCAACACAAAAGAGGAAGTTCGTGAACTTAATTAACCAATGAGGTGTCAGAAGAGAGCAGGGGGCGGGGCACTGGGGCAGAGGGGCTTCTGGGTAATTATTGTGTCATTGTGTGATTCCAGGAGGGACGTAACGTTATTAAAGCCTCAAGTGAAGATCTGGATATTTGTATAAACATTTTGTTTCTATGAGGATCCCACTGTCCCGGACGTGTCAGCGCCATGTTACCGCCATTTTGTGATCTGAAACACCGCCATTTTGTGACCTGAAACACCGCATTTAGTGATCATCACAACAAAGTGCTGCATGCTGTCGGCGCCCCCTATGTTTCAGTGGGCGTGTCAAAATGGGCATGTCACAGTGGGCGTGTCTCAGTGGGCGTGTCTCAGTGGGCGTGTCTCAGTGGGCGTGTCACAGTGGGCGTGTCGCAGTGGGAGTGTCTCAGTGGGCGTGTCTCAGTGGGGTGTGTCGCAGTGGGCCTGTGTCTCAGTGGGCGTGTCTAGTGGGCGTGTGTCAGAGGGAGTGTCTCAGTGGGCGTGTCTCAGTGGGCGTGTCGCAGTGGGCGTGTCTAAGTGGGCGTGTCTCAGTGGGAGTGTCTCAGTGGGCGTGTCTCAGTGGGCGTGTCGCAGTGGGCGTGGCAGTGGCGTGTGTCACAGTGGGCGTGTCTCAGTGGGCGTGTCTCAGTGGGCGTGTCTCAGTGGGCGTGTCTCAGTGGGCGTGTCTCAGTGGGCGTGTCACAGTGGGCGTGTCTCAGTGGAGGATAAACAGGGCGGATCTTGAAAATAGTGGATTAAAGATTAAATTCAAACATGAGTCTCTCCAAACACAACTTCAGAGGAAAAGGACAAACGACGAGAACCTGGAGAAACATCTGAACAGGGCGGGTTTAAAGCTACTCTGTGTTTACTGTGTCTAAAACTACAAATGAAATAAAAACTTTTATAAAAATATCCAAAATATGGGGCTTTTATTCTGAAAAACCTTCTGTAAAGTAAACGTAACAAGACAAAGGTTTTTATTGCACTCTTCCTCACGATAAAACACTGGTTTAAACGTAATAATAAAGTTCCCTCGTTGTGGCTCTGTTTGACCTCTAGAGGGCGTGCTCCTCCTCTTTGCGGTCATGCCCCTCCAGTTCGGGCCACAGATCGATGTTCCGGCGCAGGGAGGTCAGCACTTGTACCTGGAGGTTGGAGACGGGCTCGGGGGAGGCGGCCAGGGCGGCGGTCGCCATGGTGCGGTTGAGGAGGGGGTTGGGGGGGTTGGAGCTGGGAGGGTGGGTGGCCTTCCAGTACGCCTCCAGGTAATCGGCGAGGTGCTCACAGGCGTCCTCCAGCTGGTTCTCATCCAGGATGATGTCAAACAGCTCCTGAAAAACACGGCGGCGAGAAGTTTATATGAGCTGTGGTTCTGACACATCATCTGCAGCTCCTTTTGTAGTATCGATACCTGCTCAAATGAGTATCTAGATCCGATACCTGCTCAAATGAGTATCTAGATCCGATACCTGCCCAAATGAGTATCTAGATCCGATACCTGCTCAAATGAGTATCTAGATTCGATACCTGCTCAAATGAGTATCTAGATTCGATACCTGCTCAAATGAGTATCTAGATCCGATACCTGCTCAAATGAGTATCTAGATCCGATACCTGCTCAAATGAGTATCTAGATCCGATACCTGCTCAAATGAGTATCTAGATCCGATACCTGCTCAAATGAGTACCTAGCTGGACTCTAGTTTCAGGGGGAGTTGTGGGACTCACAGGAGGACACTGAGCCAGTTTATCTGCTGCCACCATCTGGACGTTTAAGTGTTTGGCCTGAGACTTTCCCCTGGACTTGATGAGTCTTTGGAGAACCTGAAAGAAAACAGGTTAAAGACAGTGAGAGACGGGACCTGGTTTAGTCCTGGTTTTTCAGTTTTACTTGGGTCAAATATTTTCCATGACCTTTAGCCTGGTCGTGTCCTGACCTCTGACACAGTCCCGGTCGTGTCCCGGTCGTGTCCTTGACACAGTCCTGTTGTCTCCTGACCTTGACACACAGTCCCGGTCGTGTCCTGACCTCTGACACAGTCCTGTTGTCTCCTGACCTCTGACACAGTCCCGGTCGTGTCCTGACCTCTGACACAGTCCCGGTCGTCTCCTGACCTCTGACACAGTCCTGTTGTCTCCTGACCTCTGACACAGTCTCGGTCGTGTCCTGACCTCTGACACAGTCCTGTTGTCTCCTGACCTCTGACACAGTCTCGGTCGTCTCCTGACCTCTGACACAGTCCCGGTCGTGTCCTGACCTCTGACACAGTCCCGGTCGTCTCCTGACCTCTGACACAGTCTCGGTCGTGTCCTGACCTCTGACACAGTCCTGTTGTCTCCTGACCTCTGACACAGTCCCGGTCGTGTCCTGACCTCTGACACAGTCCCGGTCGTCTCCTGACCTCTGACACAGTCCTGTTGTCTCCTGACCTCTGACACAGTCCGGTCGTGTCCTGACCTCTGACACAGTCCTGTTGTCTCCTGACCTCTGACACAGTCCGGTCGTCTCCTGACCTCTGACACAGTCCTGTTGTCTCCTGACCTCTGACACAGTCCCGGTCGTGTCCTGACCTCTGACACAGTCTCGGTCGTGTCCTGACCTCTGACACAGTCCTGTTGTCTCCTGACCTCTGACACAGTCCCGGTCGTCTCCTGACCTCTGACACAGTCCCGGTCGTCTCCTGACCTCTGACACAGTCTCGGTCGTGTCCTGACCTCTGACACAGTCCTGTTGTCTCCTGACCTCTGACACAGTCCTGTTGTCTCCTGACCTCTGACACAGTCCCGGTCGTGTCCTGACCTCTGACACAGTCTCGGTCGTCTCCTGACCTCTGACACAGTCCGGTCGTGTCCTGACCTCTGACACAGTCTCGGTCGTCTCCTGACCTCTGACACAGTCCCGGTCGTGTCCTGACCTCTGACACAGTCCTGTTGTCTCCTGACCTCTGACACAGTCCTGTTGTCTCCTGACCTCTGACACAGTCCCGGTCGTGTCCTGACCTCTGACACAGTCTCAGTCGTCTCCTGACCTCTGACACAGTCCCGGTCGTCCTCCTGACCAGTCCCGGTCTGACCTCAGTCCTGTTGTCTCCTGACCTCTGACCAGTCCTGTTGTCTCTGACCTCTGACACAGTCCCGGTCGTCTCCTGACCTCTGACACAGTCTCTGTCGTCTCCTGACCTCTGACACAGTCCTGTCGTCTCCTGACCTCTGACACAGTCCGGTCGTCTCCTGACCTCTGACACAGTCCTGTCTCCCTGACCTCTGACACAGTCCTGTTGTCTCCTGACCTCTGACACAGTCCCCTGTCGTCTCCTGACCTCTGACACAGTCCCGGTCGTCTCCTGACCTCTGACACAGTCTCGGTCGTGTCCTGACCTCTGACACAGTCCTGGTCGTCTCCTGACCGGTACCTTGGGCGAGGCGATCTTGATGTAGACGATGATGGGGGCGAGCGAGGTTTTGGCGAGCTGTGACGGGTGGTTTATGGTGTCTGCGTCCAGAGCGACCAGCTGAAGAGTCCGAGCCAACTCGAAAATACGCTCGATCTCACTCTGCACCTCCGCTACAGACACAGAATACAGCGGTCAGACGTCTGGACACACGGACACAGGGGTCAGACGTCTGGACACAGGGGTCAGGGGTCAGACGTCTGGACACAGGACACAGGGGTCAGACGTCTGGACACAGGGGTCAGACGTCTGGACACAGGGGTCAGACGTCTGGACACAGGGGTCAGACGTCTGGACACAGGACACAGGGGTCAGACGTCTGGACACAGGGGTCAGACGTCTGGACGCTCACTCAGTGCTTTTGTCTTTATTTTTACTACTTCATACATTTTATAAACACACAGAAGAGATCAGATATATGAAGTATCTGAAAGATGTGACCGCTCAATGACCGCTCAATGACCGCTCAATGACCGCTCAATGACCGCTCAATGACCGCTCAATGACCGCTCAATGACCGCTCAATGACCGCTCATGTCAAACCACCAACCTTCAGGTCAGGGGACAAACTGCATATGTCCACATATCTTCTGTGTAAAAACTGTAGTAAAAAAAACATAAAGAACAAAAACACTGGGGGCGTGTCCTAAAACCATGTGACCCACACAACACTTTCAAAGGGGGCGGAGCCGCGTGCAAAAGGAAGTGAAAAACACCGAGGACACAGTCGTCTGCGATCCCGCTCTGACGTACGTGAGGTCACACCGGGGTGAGGTGAGTGACCGCTTCAAACTGTCGTCACGGCAACAGCGGCTCTCAAACACGACAACGCGCCGAGGTCAGGCACAAGAGCCGCTGTTCGACTTGTGCACACGGGAACTCTTCTGGGCTCTACCATCTGCTCGTCTCTATGGAGATGTTCTTGCTTTGAATGTTCCACAATATGGCATTAATTACACTCATCTATGTTTAGTTGAACTTATTTAAATACAGGTGTTTTTTTTATTTCTAGAAAATACCTCGAAAAACCAGCAACTCGTGTCCAGATATGTGAGTTTAATGCCATACTGTGGAACATTCTTGGTGAAACAATATCCTCTCCATAACGTCTCCATGGAGACGAGCAGGTGGCAGACCCTCCGAAAAGTTACACAGTGCACACTTTAAATTCAGCCGAGATTTTTATTTTTTATGGGATTCGCAGGAAACTGTTTGTGTTTTTCTTCCATTTGACCCAAAGAGTCTCTCAAAGATCAGACTCTGTCGTGATCAGACTCTGTCGTGATCAGAGTCTGTCGTGATCAGACTCTGTCGTGATCAGACTCTGTCGTGATCAGACTCTGTCGTGATCAGAGTCTGTCGTGATCAGACTCTGTCGTGATCAGACTCTGTCGTGATCAGAGTCTGTCGTGATCAGAGTCTGTCGTGATCAGAGTCTGTCGTGATCAGACTCTGTCGTGATCAGACTCTGTCGTGATCAGACTCTGTCGTGATCAGAGTCTGTCGTGATCAGACTCTGTCGTGATCAGACTTTGTCGTGATCAGACTCTGTCGTGATCAGACTCTGTCGTGATCAGACTCTGTCGTGATCAGACTCTGTCGTGATCAGTCTGTCGTGATCAGACTTTGTCGTGATCAGACTCGGTCGTGATCAGACTCTGTCGTGATCAGACTCTGTCGTGATCAGACTCTGTCGTGATCAGACTCTGTCAGGCTCCACACACGGAGCCGTCCACATCATGCTCATTCCAGGCGCCGCCTCCGGCTTCACGTCTGTGTTTTTTAATATTAATTCTTTTCTTCTGCAGAGACAGAGGACGGAGGCGCTTCTACATGAGATGCATTTGGCACTCGGAATTATTATTAATAAGAGCAGGATTCTCCAGCACGTAAACAAAACAAGACGGCAGAGCGGCCACTCAAACAATGGAGCGAGGTGTTAGCTTTGGTTAGCGCTAACAGCACAGCAGAGGTTTAGTTTACAGTGAGACACAGAGCCGTCTGTGGACGTGTCAGGACATGTTAGTGATGGAGTTAAGACCTCAACAAACCACGTCCCTGATTCAGATCAGGACAATTCAAAATGTCACTGTGTTTAATGCAGCTCTACACCTACGGAACAGCGCCCTCTGCTGTCAGATCCTCTCAGTCTTTAACACAGTTTAACACAGGACTGAAAACCCCGCCTCTTCTCCCTGGTATTTAACACTAGCCCCGCCTCTTCTCCTGGTATTTAACTCTAGCCCCGCCTCTTCTCCTGGCATTTAACACTAGCCCCGCCTCTTCTCCTGGCATTTAACACTAGCCCCGCCTCTTCTCCTGGTATTTAACTCTAGCCCCGCCTCTTCTCCTGGCATTTAACTCTAGCCCCGCCTCTTCTCCTGGTATTTAACACTAGCCCCGCCTCTTCTCCCTTATTTAACTCTAGCCCCGCCTCTTCTCTCTGTATTTAACACTAGCCCCGCCTCTTCTCCCTGGATTTAACTCTAGCCCCGCCTCTTCTCCCTTATTTAACTCTAGCCCCGCCTCTTCTCCCTGTATTTAACTCTAGCCCCGCCTCTTCTCCTGGTATTTAACTCTAGCCCCGCCTCTTCTCCCTTATTTAACTCTAGCCCCGCCTCTTCTCTCTCTGTATTTAACTCTAGCCCCGCCTCTTCTCCCTTATTTAACTCTAGCCCCGCCTCTTCTCTCTGTATTTAACTCTAGCCCCGCCTCTTCTCCCTTATTTAACTCTAGCCCCGCCTCTTCTCTCTGTATTTAACTCTAGCCCCCTCTTCTCCCTTATTTAACACTAGCCCCGCCTCTCCTCTCTGTATTTAACTCTAGCCCCGCCTCTTCTCCCTTATTAACTCTAGCCCCGCCTCTTCTCCCTATATTTAACTCTAGCCCCGCCTCTTCTCCTGGTATTTAACTCTAGCCCCGCCTCTTCTCCCTTATTTAACTCTAGCCCCGCCTCTTCTCTCTGTATTTAACTCTAGCCCCGCCTCTTCTCCCTTATTTAACTCTAGCCCCGCCTCTTCTCTCTGTATTTAACTCTAGCCCCGCCTCTTCTCCCTTATTTAACTCTAGCCCCGCCTCTTCTCTCTGTAGGTGGTTCTTGTTCTGTTCCTGTGTCGTGTTTCTGTATTTTTGTTTTTTGTTTTAAATGTGCTGTACAGTTCTGTTCTGATTCTTGCAGTTTTTAGCGACACACGATCAGGATAAAGTATTTTTATTTTTATTTTCACTACAAATTTTGCTCTTAGCCTGTGTTAAAGGTGCAAAACCATTTCAAAATGAGAAAGGTTTAAATCTGTGTCTGAGTTAAAGGAGAAACATGAATCTGTCCAAATACGACGAGAAGAAATGACGAGAACCTGGAGAAACATCTGAGCAGTTTGAAGGACACACTTCAGATATTTTAGGGAGAAAAAGTGTTTTTAAAAGAGGCGTGGACCTCTGCCAAGGCACTGGCTCAGGTTTGATTCACCACAGCAGAGTGAAGCCTGTAGTTATGGGGTAAATGCTGCGTTTAAAGCCACATTTAAAATAACATAGAAAAAATCACATATAAAACATGTAACAGCTTTAAACACGTTAAAGACACAAGCTCCAGATGCCCTCCCCGTGTTACTCCTGATGCCCTCCCCGTGTCACTCCAGATGCCCTCCCCGAGTCACTCCAGATGCCCTCCCCGTGTTACTCCTGACGCCCTCCCCGTGTTACTCCTGATGCCCTCCCCGAGTCACTCCTGACGCCCTCCCCGTGTCACTCCAGATGCCCTCCCCGTGTTACTCCAGATGCCCTCCCCGTGTCACTCCAGATGCCCTCCCCGTGTTACTCCAGATGCCCTCCCCGTGTCACTCCAGATGCCCTCCCCGTGTTACTCCAGATGCCCTCCCCGTGTTACTCCTGATGCCCTCCCCGTGTTACTCCTGACGCCCTCCCCGTGTCACTCCAGATGCCCTCCCCGAGTCACTCCTGACGCCCTCCCCGTGTCACTCCAGATGCCCTCCCCGTGTCACTCCAGATGCCCTCCCCGTGTCACTCCAGATGCCCTCCCCGTGTCACTCCAGATGCCCTCCTTACTACTTCCTTTAATTTCCCAGACTCTCTGTTTGTTGGAGGTCAGAGGTCAGAGGTCAGAGGTCACAGTGAGTTAATGACAGACAGATGCACATCATGAACATCGTGAGTCAAATCAAGTCCAAAGAGACAGAGAAAGACATTTTGTACTGGAGAGGAGGATACATACCC
>JAIEZT010000019.1:32451770-32501770 GCA_019594935.1 Periophthalmus modestus | reverse complement strand
ACTACACTAAAACTACACCAAAACTACACTAAAACTACACCAAGACTACACTAAAACTACACTAAAACTACACCAAGACTACACTAAAACTACACCAAAACTACACCAAGACTACACTAAAACTACACCAATGGGGTACACCAAAACTACACCTCTAGACTACACTAAAACTACACTAAAACTACACCAAGACTACACTAAAACTACACCAAGACTACACTAAAACTACACTAAAACTACACTAAAACTACACCAAGACTACACTAAAACTACACCAAGACTACACTAAAACTACACTAAGACTACACTAAAACTACACTAAAACTACACCAAGATACACCAAAACTACACCAAGACTACACTAAAAAACTACACCAAAACTACACCAAGACTACACTGAAACTACACTAAACTACACCAAACAACTACACTAAAACTACACCAAGACTACACTAAAACTACACTAAAACTACACCAAGACTACACTAAAACTACACCAAGACTACACTAAAACTACACTAAAACTACACCAAGACTACACTAAAACTACACCAAGACTACACTAAAACTACACCAAGACTACACTAAAACTACACTAAAACTACACCAAGACTACACTAAAACTACACCAAGACTACACTAAAACTACACTAAGACTACACTAAAACTACACTAAAACTACACCAAGACTACACTAAAACTACACTAAAACTACACCAAGACTACACTAAAACTACACCAAGACTACACTAAAACTACACTAAAACTACACCAAGACTACACTAAAACTACACCAAGACTACACTAAAACTACACCAAGACTACACTAAAACTACACTAAGACTACACTAAAACTACACTAAAACTACACTAAAACTACACCAAGACTACACTAAAACTACACCAAGACTACACTAAAACTACACCAAGACTACACTAAAACTACACCAAGACTACACTAAAACTACACCAAGACTACACTAAAGCTACACCAAGACTACACTAAAACTACACTAAGACTACACTAAAACTACACTAAAACTACACCAAGACTACACCAAGACTACACTAAAACTACACTAAAACTACACTAAAGCTACACCAAGACTACACTAAAACTACACCAAGACTACACTAAAACTACACTAAGACTACACTAAAACTACACTAAGACTACACTAAAACTACACTAAAACTACACCAAGACTACACTAAAACTACACTAAAACTACACTAAAACTACACTCAAGACTACACTAAAACTACACTAAAACTACACTAAGACCACAGCACAAGAGCAAAAATAACTGTGGTAAAAGTCTGTTTATTGCTGTGTTAGCGCTGTTGTGGTGTTAGCGCTGTTGTGGTGTTAGCGCTGTTGTGGTGTTAGCGCTGTTGTGGTGTTAGCGCTGTTGTGGTGTTAGCGCTGTTGTGGTGTTAGCGTTGTTGTGGTGTTAGCGTTGTTGTGGTGTTAGCGCTGTCGTCAGGTTAGCGATGTTGTGGTGTTAGCGCTGTCGTCAGGTTAGCGATGTTGTGGTGTTAGCGCTGTCGTCAGGTTAGCGATGTTGTGGTGTTAGTGGTGTTGTTGTGGTAGTTCTACTGTGGTGTTAGCGTATAGGCTAAATGAATGTACCAAAGAGCTAACACAAATGTGTTTTCTGTCATTATTAGCGTGTTTTAAGTGTCTGCATTTAACCTGCTCTGGGCGTTAGCGTTAGCATTAGCAACAGATGTCAACATCGGCAGTGTTGCATCTGCGGGACTTCATTCTGGAAATACAGAGCGGTATCGGATCTGTGATTTGGTCTGAGTACTCGCCAATACCGATACCTGAAAAAGTGTGCGATACCGGAACAACCCTAGTTTCCATGGTTACGTTATGATGCAGTGTTACGGAGCATGGCCCTGGTCCTTTTGTTACCTTCTTAAAAAAGGGGAGGCGGGGGATGGCCTGATGGGGCGAGGTCACGCTCCCTGACAGACTTTTGGGAGTGCGCGGCTCCCCCGTTAAATCCATGGACTCCTCTGCTTCCAAGTCCACAGAGTCTAATTCAAAACTGGCGTCGGGATGGACTGAGCGTGTGTGGACGTAATGAAGGAGAGATGAGACGGAAAAGAGAACACAAACAGGAAATAAGGAACACAACACGGAGGATGAGATGTAGAGGTGGGCAATGGACCGAATTATCAATACTGCTGTGACTGAATGAAAATATGCCAACTTATATTAGGCTACTTTTATTTCCTGACTATTGTAAACAAACAAACAAATGAATAAATAAAACTTGTTTCTGATCAGCGTCGCCCACCTCCACAGATGCAGCTGGAAAACGACATAAAGCTCCGCAGTGACCCCCCCAAGTTTCACTTTCTCATGTACTTTTAGAAAATCTGTTTATTGATACTTTGCAGCTGATGTTGTCTACATTCTCTGGAGTTGCTAACTGGAGGCACTGCTCTGTCTAAATCTCCGTTATTCAAGTTAGACTTTAATCTGAGTTTTGTTTTAACACAATCTGACCATAAAGAGCTGATTTATCTGAACTAAAACATGTGATTTGTGCTGTTAAACAAGTCCCTCTCAAATAACATTACAGTTACAAGCTAGCATTAGCATTAGCATTAGCATTAGCATTAGCCAACAGTTTTTCAGTGAGTCTCTCTCACCTTTTCTGTGTAAAATCAAACTAAACAGGACCATGAGCTCGGACTGAACAGAACAGCAGGGGGCAGTGCAGAGCTTTATGTCCCATTGAAAAGACCAAAGTGTGACACAAAAGTAGAAAAACATAATTTAAATGAGCAGAAAAGAGGAACAGCCCAGAAAACAGAACAGGAGGCTGCAGGAGAGAATCAGGAGAGGATCAGGTGAGAGAGGATCAGGAGAGGATCAGGAGAGGATCAGGAGAGGATCAGGAGAGAATCAGGAGAGGATCAGGAGAGGATCAGGAGAGGATCAGGAGAGGATCAGGAGAGAATCAGGAGAGAGATCAGGAGAGGATCAGGAGAGGATCAGGAGAGGATCAGGAGAGAATCAGGAGAGGATCAGGAGAGGATCAGGAGAGAATCAGGAGAGATCAGGAGAGAATCAGGAGAGAATCAGGAGAGGATCAGGAGAGGATCAGGAGAGGATCAGGAGAGAATCAGGAGAGAATCAGAGGATCAGGAGAGGATCAGGAGAGGATCAGGAGAGGATCAGGAGAGGAGAGAATCAGGAGAGAGGATCAGGAGAGGATCAGGATCAGGAGAGGATCAGGAGAGAATCAGGAGAGAATCAGGAGAGGATCAGGAGAGAATCAGGAGAGAATCAGAGAGGATCAGGAGAGGATCAGGAGAGGATCAGGTGAGGATCAGGAGAGGAAGGCTGCAGACGCCACCATCAAATGTTTAAACTGTGTGTTCAAAGTCAAAGGACCGAATCATGGCTGATGTGAGTTTAAAATGAACAACATGATGAACAGCTGGACCTGGACCTGGGACATTTAGGAGAAAACCTCTTGTGGTGCGACAATCATGACAAAAGCAATACTTCTAAAGCATTATAAACCTATAACCTGAGATTACACCAGATGACCCGTGGACGACCCCTGGATGACCCTTGACCCTTTACCTGTGCCGGGTGGGGTAGGTCGGCGTGTTCCCGTGGCAACGTCCAGACTCGAACTTCCTCCAGATTTACTGTCAAAGGAAATACAAATAAATATTTATCTATATTTATCTACTGTATTAAGTCCTGACTCAGTCCTGGTTTAGTCCTGGTTTAGACCCGGTTTGATCTCACCTGTTGTTTGTTTATTAACCTGGAAATGAGGTAGTTCTGTCTCAGGCATTGTTTGTTTGTTTGTTTGTTTGTTGTTTGTTTGTTGTGTTTTTATTTATTTTTGTTTGTTTGTCTGTTTGGAGCTTTGTTTGTTTATTTGTTTGTTTGTTTGTCTGTTTGTTTGTTTGTTTGCGTGTTCACCTGGAGCTCAGGCGGTTCTGTCTCAGCCGTTGTTCCTGCAGGAGTCGGGTGTTCTCCAGTTTGACGGGGCTGGGGATGAAGCCGACCTCACATCCCTCCTTCACCAGTCGCCCGATCCACCAGTCGTTGTTGTATTTCTGTCGACGCAAAACGACGACGAGCCGTAAGTGGAGCCAGACTCTAAATCAGGTACTATTAAAGCTCCACTGTGTAACTTTTCTATAAGAGCGTACACCACCTGCTTGTCCGTGTGATGTTATCGCTTTGGAATCTATGGCATTAAACTGTTTCCATGGAGACAAGTCAGATCTGTGGAGAGGCTACCCCGCTCACAGTAAGAATGTGTGTTTTTCAGGGGGTTCTGAGCATACACTGTATATATAAATGTACATGCTAACCTGCTAGCATACACTGTTTACATAAATGGACATGCTAACGTGCTAGCATACACTGTTTACATAAATGTACATGCTAACCTGCTAGCATACACTGTATATATAAATGGACATGCTAACCTGCTAGCATACACTGTTTACATAAATGGACATGCTAACGTGCTAGCATACACTGTTTACATAAATGTACATGCTAACCTGCTAGCATACACTGTATATATAAATGGACATGCTAACCTGCTAGCATACACTGTTTACATAAATGGACATGCTAACGTGCTAGCATACACTGTGTATATATAAATGGACATGCTAACCTGCTAGCATACACTGTATATATAAATGGACATGCTAACGTGCTAGCATACACTGTTTACATAAATGGACATGCTAACGTGCTAGCATACACTGTTTACATAAATGGACATGCTAACCTGCTAGCATACACTGTATATATAAATGGACATGCTAACCTGCTAGCATACACTGTATATATAAATGGACATGCTAACCTGCTAGCATACACTATTTACATAAATGGACATGCTAACCTGCTAGCATACACTGTATATATAAATGGACATGCTAACCTGCTAGCATACACTGTTTACATAAATGGACATGCTAATGTGCTAGCCGCCGTGCTACAAACAGGAAGTGATCATGGTCGCACGTCCAGCTCCATCGACTTTTATTTCACTATTGTTTCCGTAAATCAAGATTTGAACATTAAGACAAATCAGTGCAATATTCAAGGCAAACAATTATATCTCCATGGAGACTAGAAAAGTCCCACAGTGCAGCTTTAACGTGTGTCCAAACCTCTTTGATGTGGAGGAAGTCTTTGGCTTCGAAGGAGATGGCCATGCCCTGCACCGGGACGTCGTCGCTGGGGCCGGGGTTATACCCGACATTAGTCCGAACGGCGAAGGCCACGGGTTTGGTCTGAAGGAAGAACACGAGAACATTTCTGTCATGTGATTTTTTTAGTTGAGTATTTTTGATACACTGAGTATCTGCACTGCATGAATCTCACTAAACTGTCACACCACAGCCGCTGTCGAACTCTCTGGATGTGAGAATAAACCCTGAATCCTGAAGACACTTGTTAGTACAATGACCCTTGACCTTTGCCTTCTGAACAGTACATGAACCCCTGACCTTTGCCTTCTCGAGCGTGGCGAGCGCCTGTCGATCGGCCTCTTTCCTCAGCGCCTCGGGGTCCTCGTCCAGGGACACGTCGGAGTCTGAGGGGCGGCTGGTGTACGAGTCTGCGGAGCCCTGGAACCACAGGAGAACAGAGTCACGATGGACAGAGGTCAGGGAGAGCGAACTACGGCGGGATTAAAGATAAATGAACATGTCAGTGTCCTGGGATTAAAGATAAATGAACATGTCAGTGTCCTGGGATTAAAGATAAATGAACATGTCAGTGTCCTGGGATTAAAGATAAATGAACATGTCAGTGTGGGATTAAAGATAAATGAACATGTCAGTGTCCTGGGATTAAAGATAAATGAACATGTCAGTGTCCTGGGATTAAAGATAAATGAACAGTGTCAGTGTAAATGGGATTAAAGATAAATGAACGTGTCAGTGTCCTGGGATTAAAGATAAATGAACGTGTCAGTGTCCTGGGATTAAAGATAAATGAACATGTCAGTGTCCTGGGATTAAAGATAAATGAACATGTCAGTGTCCTGGGATTAAAGATAAATGAACGTGTCAGTGTCCTGGGATTAAAGATAAATGAACATGTCAGTGTCCTGGGATTAAAGATAAATGAACATGTCAGTGTCCTGGGATTAAAGATAAATGAACGTGTCAGTGTCCTGGGATTATCCTCAAAACATTTACAACAACATCAGCGTCAGAAACATGAACCAAACGAGTCAGACACACGACACGTGTTGAAAACATCAGATCTGATTTGATTTTGGAAGTGATTCAAGGCCAGACGGACTAGTTAGTACTCGGATACTTGGATGTTTAGTACTCGGATACGTGGATGTTTAGTACTCGGATACGTGGATGTTTAGTACTCGGATACTTGGATGTTTAGTACTCGGATACTTGGATGTTTAGTACTCGGATACGTGGATGTTTAGTACTCGGATACGTGGATGTTTAGTACTCGGATACTTGGATGTTTAGTACTCGGATACTTGGATGTTTAGTACTCGGATACGTGGATGTTTAGTACTCGGATACTTGGATGTTTAGTACTCGGATACTTGGATGTTTAGTACTCGGATACGTGGATGTTTAGTACTCGGATACTTGGATGTTTAGTACTCGGATACGTGGATGTTTAGTACTCGGATACTTGGATGTTTAGTACTCGGATACGTGGATGTTTAGTACTCGGATACTTGGATGTTAGGGTTAGGGTTAGGGTGGTGGGTGAGGTCGTAGTGGGTGAGGTGGTGGTGGTGGGTGAGGTGGTGGTGGGTGAGGTGGTGGTGGGTGAGGTGGTGGTGGTGGGTGAGGTGGTGGTGGGTGAGGTGGGTGGTGGTGGGTGAGGTGGTGGTGGGTGGGTGAGGTGGTAGTGGTGGGTGAGGTGGTGGTGGTGGGTGAGGTGGTGGTGGTGGGTGAGGTGGTCGTGGGTGAGGTCGTGGTCATGGTGGGTGAGGTTGTGGTGGGTGAGGTGGTGGTGGGTGAGGTGGTGGTGGTGGTGGGTGAGGTGGTGGTGGTGGGGTGAGGTGGTGGTGGTGGGGTGAGGTGGTAGTGGTGGGTGAGGGTGGTCGTGGGTGTGAGGTCGTGGTCATGGTGGGTGAGGTTGTGGTGGGTGAGGTGGTGGTGGTGGTTGAGGTGGTGGTGGTGAGGTCGTGGTGGGAGGGGCTCAGGGCACAGATTGGCAGCCGGGGCCCGTCAGTCTGTCCCAGGGCAGCTGTGGCTCCAGTCGCAGATTAACAGTGTGAAATAAATGAAAAGTGTCATTTATTAAAGAGTTAAATCCAGTTGATGATGATTCTTCAGGGTCAGGGTCAGGGTCAGGGTCAGGGTTAGGGTCAGGGTCAGGGTCAGGGTCAGGGTCAGGGTCAGGGGTCACTCTGAACTCTGACCTGACCAACATCAGTGTCAAACACAAACCAGACTTTAAACTTATTCAGACCCTTCAGTTTCACCTTCATCCTTCACTCTTTAAATCTAATATGTCCAGACCCACTGAACTCTGGGAGCTCATTGGTCCAGACCCACTGAACTCTGGGAGCTCATTGGTCCAGACCCACTGAACTCTGGGAGCTCATTGGTCCAGACCCACTGAACTCTGGGAGCTCATTGGTCCAGACCCACTGAACTCTGGGAGCTCATTGGTTCGTGTCTGACGGGCTCAGGTCTGTGTAAAGAGACCCTCCAGAAACATGAGCCACAACATGACGTGAACTTCACCTCGAAAACACAAACCTCAGAAGAGACTGAGGTTCAGATCTGAGCCAGAGAAAAGAAATCTCCATCTACACCTCCATCTACACCTCCATCTACACCTCCATCTACAACTCCATCTACACCTCCATCTACACCTCCATCTACACCTCCATCTACTCCTCCATCTACACCTCCATCTACACCTCCATCTACACCTCCATCTACACCTCCATCTACACCTCCATCTACAGCTCCATCTACACCTCCATCTACAACTCCATCTACAACTCCATCTACACCTCCATCTACTCCTCCATCTACAGCTCCATCTACACCTCCATCTACAACTCCATCTACAACTCCATCTACACCTCCATCTACACCTCCATCTACACCTCCATCTACAGCCATCTACAACTCCATCTACACCTCCATCTACACCTCCATCTACACCTCCATCTACACCTCCATCTACAGCTCCATCTACACCTCCATCTACAACTCCATCTACAACTCCATCTACACCTCCATCTACTCCTCCATCTACACCTCCATCTACAACTCCATCTACACCTCCATCTACAGCTCCACCCTCAGACCCAGAACAAAGAGAACAGCATCAGGGTCGTTAAGGGCTGAATATGGTAGCTCCAGCTGAAACTGGAGACGATAGATGTTTAGTTTCAGTGTGGTTAGCGCCCCCTGCAGACAGATGTAAGTCAGTGTCCAGCAGCATCTGACCAGAACTGAAGAAGAGACTTGGACCAGCAGAGAAACGTCTTCACTCCAACGATTTGTCCAGTGACACATTTAAAGTTCGTCTTTTGCTCTGAACAGTTTGAACAGAGCTGCTTTAAAGCTACACTGTGGGACATGGTTAAAGCTCTGGACAGAGCCGGGCTGGTTCAGAGTCTGTGTCGTTCTCACAAACACCAGTCCAGTGTTGACTTTAGCTCAGCCACCTGTCGCACGGCAAACACGAAGCTCCTCCCTGTTGTCACGGCAACAGCTGCATCTACTTCCTGTTTAAGTATCTCCACAGGCTCCTGACAGACACAAAGAGAACTGACCAGAACAACAAGAACTGACCAGAACAACAAGAACTGACCAGAACAACAAGAACTGACCAGAACAAAAAGAACTGACCAAAAGAACAAGAACTGACCAAAACAACAAGAACTGACCAAAACAACAAGAACTGACCAGAACAACAAGAACTGACCAAACAGAGTCTGACCAAAACAACAAGAACTGACCAGAACAACAAGAACTGACCAAAACAACAAACTGACCAGAACAACAAACAACGAAGAACTGACCAGAACAAAAAGAACTGAGCAGAACAACAAGAACTGACCAAAACAAAAAGAACTCCTGACCAAAACAAAAAGAACTGACCAAAACAAAAAGAACTGACCAGAACAAAAAGAACTGACCAAAAGTCCAAAGTCCAGACACCTCACACTGTTTAAAGCTGCTGTCTCACACAAACTGACTCCTGCAGCTTTAATCCACGTCCTCCTCAAAAACAGACTGGAGTCGTGTTTTGTTTCATTCACACGTTTAACATTTTATTATTAGTCTGTAACATCCCCAAAGCTCAAAATGCTCTGTTCCACCTTGTGATGTCATCAAGTGGCATAGACAATATTTATATTCTATTCATTTCAAATCTAAATTATCAAAACTGTTCCTACAAATCGCTTCAAGAACCAAAGGAGAGGTTTAAAGGTTTAAAGGTTTAAATGTGAGGTTTAAAGGTTTAAAGGTTTAAAGGAGAGGTTTAAAGGAGAGGTTTAAAGGTTTAAAGGAGAGGTTTAAAGGTGAGGTTTAAAGGAGAGGTTTAAAGGTTTAAAGGAGAGGTTTAAAGGTGAGGTTTAAAGGTTTAAAGGAGAGGTTTAAAGGAGAGGTTTAAAGGTTTAAAGGAGAGGTTTAAATGTGAGGTTTAAAGGTTTAAAGGTTTAAAGGAGAGGTTTAAAGGTTTAAAGGAGAGGTTTAAAGGTTTAAAGGTTTTAAGGTTTAAAGGAGAGGTTTAAAGGTTTAAAGGTGAGGTTTAAGGTTTAAAAGGTGAAAGGGTTTAAAGGTTTAAAGGTTTAAAAGGTTTAAAGGTGAGGTTTAAAGGTTTAAAGGTTTAAAGGTGAGGTTTAAAGGTTAAAAGGTTTAAAGGTGAGGTTTAAAGGTTTAAAGGTGAGGTTTAAAAGGTTTAAAGGTTTTAAAGGAGAGGTTTAAAGGTTTAAAGGTGAGGTTTAAAGGTTTAAAGGTTTAAAGGAGAGGTTTAAAGGTTTAAAGGTGAGGTTTAAAGGTTTAAAGGTTTAAAGGTGAGGTTTAAAGGTTTAAAGGTTTAAAGGTTTAAAGGTTTAAAGGTTTAAAGGAAAGGTTTAAAGGTGAGGTTTAAAGGTTAAAGGTTTTAAAGGTTTAAAGGTGAGGTTTAAAGGTTTAAAGGTGAGGTTTAAAGGTTTAAAGGTGAGGTTTAAAGGTTTAAAGGAGAGGTTTAAAGGTTTAAAGGTGAGGTTTAAAGGTTTAAAGGTTTAAAGGTTTAAAGGTGAGGTTTAAAGGTTTAAAGGTGAGGTTTAAAGGTTTAAAGGTTTGAGGTTTAAGGTGAGGTTTAAAAGTTTTGAGGTTTAAAGGAGAGGTTTAAAGGTTTAAAGGTGAGGTTTAAAGGTTTAAAGGTTTAAAGGTTTAAAGGTTTTAAAGGTTTAAAGGTTTAAAGGTGAGGTTTACAGGTTTAAAGGTGTTAGGTTTAAAGGGTTTAAAGGTTTTCAAGGAGAGGTTTAAAGGTTTAAAGGTGAGGTTTAAAGGTTTAAAGGTTTAAAGGTGAGGTTTAAAGGTTTAAGGTTTAAAGGTTTAAAGGTGAGGTTTAAAGGTTTAAAGGTGAGGTTTAAAGGTTTAAAGGTGAGGTTTAAAGGTTTAAAGGAGAGGTTTAAAGGTTTAAAGGTGAGGTTTAAAGGTTTAAAGGAGAGGTTTAAAGGTTTAAAGGAGAGGTTTAAAGGTTTAAAGGTGAGGTTTAAAGGTTTAAAGGTTTAAAGGTTTAAAGGTTTAAAGGTGAGGTTTAAAGGTTTAAAGGTGAGGTTTAAAGGTTTAAAGGTGAGGTTTAAAGGTTTAAAGGTGAGGTTTAAAGGTTTAAAGGAGGTTTAAAGGTTTAAGGTTTAAAGGTGAGGTTTAAAGGTTTAAGGTGAGGTTTAAAGGTTTAAAGGTGAGGTTTAAAGGTTTAAAAGGTTTTAAAGTTTAAAGGTTTAAGGGTTTAAAGGTTTAAGGTTTAGGAGGTGAGGTTTTTAAAGGTTTAAAGGAGAGGTTTAAAGGTTTAAAGGTGAGGTTTAAAGGTTTAAAGGTTTAAAGGTGAGGTTTAAAGGTTTAAAGGTTTAAAGGTGAGGTTTAAAGGTTTAAAGGTGAGGTTTAAAGGTTTAAAGGTTTAAAGGAGAGGTTTAAAGGTTTAAAGGTGAGGTTTAAAGGTTTAAAGGTTTAAAGGTGAGGTTTAAAGGTTTAAAGGTTTAAAGGTTTAAAGGTGAGGTTTAAAGGTTTAAAGGTGAGGTTTAAAGGTTTAAAGGTGAGGTTTAAAGGTTTAAAGGAGAGGTTTAAAGGTTTAAAGGTGAGGTTTAAAGGTTTAAAGGAGAGGTTTAAAGGTTTAAAGGAGAGGTTTAAAGGTTTAAAGGTGAGGTTTAAAGGTGAGGTTTAAAGGTTTAAAGGTGAGGTTTAAAGGTTTAAAGGTGAGGTTTAAAGGAGAGGTTTAAAGGAGAGGTTTAAAGGTTTAAAGGTGAGGTTTAAAGGTGAGGTTTAAAGGTTTAAAGCTGGAGGAGGTGGGGTTATTATTCACATTCAGAACAGTTTGTGTTTTATCTGAGTCTGACGTCTCTTCTCTTCATCCAGTTTCACAGTTTAACAAAAACTGAAACAGCCCAAGACACAAAAACGATGAGACAAAGGAGCCTGAGTCACTGCTCATGAATCACAGTGTTCAAAATACTCTGAGTACCTGTACTCTGGTACAAGTACAAGTCAAAAGTATCCAGAGTATTCAGAATGTTCTCCATCTCTGTCCAAAGCTCAGTATTGTTTCTCCACAAACCACAGGGGGCGCTCTCCTCCTCTGAAGCCGAGGCCCGTGTCTCTGATTCTGTCGCTTCACTTCACACACTGTTCGAAATAGATATGGGTCACCTGACGTCAAAGCTGTGATCTGATTGGCCGACGAGGCACAGTCCCCCGTCAGTGTCATAGTAACATCTCCTCCAGATTATTACAAGAGACGAAGAGGAGGAGGACGAGGAGGAAGAGGAGGAGGAGGAACAGGAGGAGGAGGAGGAAGAGGAGGAGGAGGAGGAACAGGAGGAGGAGGAGGAAGAGGAGGAGGAGGAGGAACAGGAGGAAGAGGAGGAAGAGGAAGAGAGAAGGGAGGAGGAAAAAGGAGGAGGAGGAGGAGGAAACAGGAGGAGGAGGAAGAGGAGGAAGAAGAGGAGGAACAGGAGGAGGAACAGGAGGAGGAAGAGGAGGAGGAGGATGTGGAGGAGGAGGTGGGAAAAAGACAGGATGAAATTGAATGGAGTTAGTTAAGAACATGAAATACTCAGGGTGGAGATGATGGAGCAGGAAGTGCGCCCACGATCACTTCCTGTTTGGAAAAAGTTTGAGTTATTACATTAAACTAATCATGAATTTTCACCTGCTAGGGTTATAGGCGCCATTTTGAGGACTTTTGAATATACTTTTTGGTTTTGAATTGGTAATTCCTATGGAAACATATTGTTCATCCTTCTATGACCCGTAAACTAGTACAACTGTGACAGGACTAAACCAAAACTAAAACCTCATCACATACTACAGACCAATCACATTTAACACAGACGACATCATCACATACTACAGACCAATCACATTTAATACAGATGACATCATCACATACTACAGACCAATCACATTTAACACAGATGACATCATCACATACTACAGACCAATCACATTTAACACAGATGACATCATCACATACTACAGACCAATCACATTTAACACAGATGACATCATCACATACTACAGACCAATCACATTTAATACAGATGACATCATCACATACTACAGACCAATCACATTTAACACAGACGACATCATCACATACTACAGACCAATCACATTTAACACAGACGACATCATCACATACTACAGACCAATCACATTTAACACAGATGATATCATCACATACTACAGACCAATCACATTTAACACAGACGACATCATCACATACTACAGACCAATCACATTTAACACAGACACATTTAATACAGACTACATCCAATCACATACTAACACAGATGACATCATCACATACTACAGACCAATCACATTTAACACAGACGACATCATCACATACTACAGACCAATCACATTTAACACAGACGACATCATCACATACTACTACAGACCAATCACATTTAACACAGACGACATCATCACATACTACAGACCAATCACATTTAACACAGACGACATCATCACATACTACAGACCAATCACATTTAACACAGACGACATCATCACATACTACAGACCAATCACATTTAACACAGACGACATCATCACATACTACAGACCAATCACATTTAACACAGACGACATCATCACATACTACAGACCAATCACATTTAATACAGATGACATCATCACATACTACAGACCAATCACATTTAACACACAGACATCATCACACCAACAGACCAATCACATTTAATACAGATGAATCACATCACACATACTACATCATCACATACCAATCACATTTAACACAGACGACATCATCACATACTACAGACCAATCACATTTAACACGGAGCAGATAAAATGAATCTTGTACAGATGCAGATGTGCTGTTGTCGTTGTTGTTGTCGTTGTAATTCAGTGTAATCAATAAACTGTCTTGCGCCCCCATGTGGGGGAATAACATCGTCACATTCTACAGTGTGAAAAGCACAAAGTGCACTGTGTACTTTTCCCCAGGGAGATGTTCTTGTCTGGAATGTTCCACACTATGGCATTAAACTGTTAATGGAGAAAGACCAAATGACCAGGTACGACTAGATATGAGCAGAAAAGTTACGTAGTGCACCTTTAACTATTTAAAATATTTATGTTAAACTAAAAGTGTTGGTCTGAAGCAGGTGTGGACACGAGCAGCAGAGGTGAAGCAGCCGATCGGTCAAACAGAAACTGAGATCTGAAACAGAAGTGTGACTCTCAGGACACTGACCGCTGTTCACACAAGTCCACGAAGAACAAATACGACAAAAAAGATGTTTCAGAGCTGCAGGCCGCAGCGACGACAGCAGCTAACAAGCTAACAAGCTAACAAGCTAACAAGCTAACAAGCTAACAGGGTTTGTGCTGGTGGACTGGCTTTTTATCAAGAGGAACAAGGAAACTATCAACATGACAGGACGGAAACAGATGCAGATCGACTTTACAGAGTCAAGAGCAAATATTTAAAAACATAAAGACGCTGCTGCTCGGACCCACAGAACATTTACACTTAAACATCACGACTAAATCTGAGAAACACGTCTGAACATCTCCAGAACAAAACACTGAGGTCATCAGTGTGAATCCTGAGTCTCCTTTATGTGGAGTCAGCGCCATGGCAACGAGACCCGAGGACGATGAGTCACCCACGACCGGATCGAGACCCAGACACGACCAGAACAGAACCAGAACCAAGAACCAGACACGACCAAAACAGAACCAGAACCAGACACGACCAAAACAGAACCAGAACCAGAACCAGACACGACCAGAACAGAACCAGAACCAAGAACCAGACACGACCAGACAGAACAGAACCAGAACCAGAACCAGAACCAGACACGACCAGAACAGAACCAGAACCAAGAACCAGACACGACCAGAACAGAACCAGAACCAGACACGACCAAAACAGAACCAGAACCAGACACGACCAGAACAGAACCAGAACCAGAACCAGACACGACCAGAACAGAACCAGAACCAGAACCAGACACAACCAACCACAGAACCAGAACCAGACACGACCAAAACAGAACCAAGAACCAGAACCAGACACGACCAAAACAGAACCAACCCAGACACGACCAGAACAGAACCAGAACCAAGAACCAGACACGACCAGAACAGAACCAGAACCAAGAACCAGACACGACCAGAACAGAACCAGAACCAAGAACCAGACACGACCAGAACAGAACCAGAAACAGAAGAACCAGACACGACCAAAACAGAACCAGAACCAGACACAACCAGAACAGAACTCCAACATTAGCATAACATTAGCGTAGCATTAGCGTAGCATTAGCATACGAGCACATTTACAGCTGCAGAGGCTCAGTGGAGGAGCGGCTAAAGCTAAAGTTCGTGTTGGGTTTGGGCTCAGAACGGCCTTGTCTCCATGGAGATGTTTAGGTTTGGAATGTTCCACAGTGTGGCATTAAACGTTTGGCACAGTGCGCTGTGGTTTTATTTGTACAACATTCACTGAGACAAAACCCTTATCTCCTGAGTCACAAAACAACTCTCCAGCGGGAAAGTTCCACAGTGCTGCTTTAACAGGAGGCTCTGTTTCAAAGAGGCGGAGTCACAGCTTCAGCCGCTGATCATTTCACAAAAGAAACTGATCAATAATTCAAAATGGAGCTGATTAGACCGAGCCGGAGACGCTGTTTTTACAGAGACGACGGGACAGAGACGAACGAGGCGAAGTAAACACACAAACAAACAAACAAACAAACAAACAAACAAACACAACACCGGAGCTAATGGACGTTTGATCCTCGTCTTCGTGGAACATCACCAACTTTACTTTTACTGTTTTTCACCCAAAACAACGTCATAAAATTAAAATAAAAGACGAAGTTTAATCTGTCACTGGACAAATCGTTGTAGTGTGTCTGCTCGTCCACGCCGCGGCGTGGACGAGCAGACACACGTCGTCACTCCTACAAGACACTCCATTGTTCTCTTTGTTTCCTTTGTTTGCTTTGGGTCTTCACTCCTTCAACTTGTTGTACTTTTTGGTGATGTAGGCTTGTGGGCGGAGCCTCGTACAGACTCGTACTGCTAACTGTAAAGAGGGTTTGAACAGGACCTGGGAGAGATCTCTAGATGACTCAAACATGCATGGATGACTCTACGACCTCAGACGTGTTTTTGATGAAAGAACAAAGTCAGAACGAGACACACGTCCTCGTTAAAAACAAACTGACTCCACTAAAAATCTGTGAAAAAGTAAATCACCACAACCAGGACTAAACCAGGACTAAACCAGGACTAAACCAGGACTAAACCAGGACTAAACCAGGACTAAACCGGGACTTAACCGGGACTAAACCCGGACTAAACCGGGACTAAACCAGGACTAAACCAGGACTAAACCAGGTCTAAACCAGGACTAAACCAGGACAGAACCGGGACTAAACCAGGATTAAACCAGGTCTAAACCAGGACTAAACCAGGACTAAACCAGGACTAAACCAGGACTAAACCAGGACTAAACCAGGACTAAACCAGGTCTAAACCAGGACTAAACCAGGACTAAACCAGGACTAAACCAGGACTAAACCAGGACTAAACCGGGACTAAACCAGGACTAAACCAGGACTAAACCAGGACTAAACCAGGTCTAAACCAGGACTAAACCAGGACAGAACCGGGACTAAACCGGGATTAAACCAGGTCTAAACCAGGACTAAACCAGGTCTAAACCAGGACTAAACCAGGACTAAACCAGGACTAAACCGGGACTAAACCGGGACTAAACCGGGACTAAACCGGGACTAAACCAGGACTAAACCAGGACTAAACCAGGACTAAACCGGGACTAAACCGGGACTAAACCAGGACTAAACCAGGACTAAACCAGGACTAAACCAGGTCTAAACCAGGACTAAACCAGGACAGAACCGGGACTAAACCGGGATTAACCAGGTCTAAACCAGGACTAAAACCAGGTCTAAACCAGGACTAAACCAGGACTAAAAACCAGGACTAAACCAGGACTAAACCAGGACTAAACCGGGACTAAACCGGGACTAAAACCGGGACTAAACCAGGACTAAACCAGGACTAAACCAGGACTAAACCGGGACTAACCGGGACTTAACCGGGACTAAACCAGGACTAAACCAGGTCTAAACCAGGACTAAACCAGGACAGAACCGGGACTAAACCGGGATTAAACCAGGTCTAAACCAGGACTAAACCAGGTCTAAACCAGGACTAAACCAGGACTAAACCAGGACTAAACCAGGACTAAACCAGGACTAAACCGGGACTAAACCGGGACTAAACCAGGACTAAACCAGGACTAAACCAGGACTAAAACGGGACTAAACCGGGACTAAACCAGGACTAAACCAGGACTAAACCAGGACTAAACCAGGTCTAAACCAGGACTAAACCAGGACAGAACCGGGGACTAAACCGGGATTAAACCAGGTCTAAACCAGGACTAAACCAGGTCTAAACCAGGACTAAACCAGGACTAAACCAGGACTAAACCAGGACTAAACCAGGACTAAACCAGGACTAAACCGGGACTAAACCGGGACTAAACCAGGACTAAACCAGGACTAAACCAGGACTAAACCGGGACTAAACCGGGACTTAACCGGGACTAAACCCGGACTAAACCGGGACTAAACCAGGACTAAACCAGGACTAAACCAGGACTAAACCAGGTCTAAACCAGGACTAAACCAGGACAGAACCGGGACTAAACCGGGATTAAACCAGGTCTAAACCAGGACTAAACCAGGTCTAAACCAGGACGAAACCAGGACTAAACCAGGACTAAACCGGGACTTAACCGGGACTAAACCCGGACTAAACCGGGACTAAACCAGGACTAAACCAGGACTAAACCAGGACTAATGCAGGACTAATGCAGGACTAAACCAGGACTAAACCAGGACTAATGCAGGACTAATGCAGGACTAAACCAGGACTAAACCAGGACTAAACCGGGACTAAACCGGGACTAAACCAGGACTAAACCAGGACTAAACCAGGACTAAACCAGGACTAAACCAGGACTAATGCAGGACTAAACCAGGACTAATGCAGGACTAAACCAGGACTAAACCAGGACTAAACCAGGACTAAACCAGGACTAATGCAGGACTAAACCAGGACTAAACCAGGACTAAACCAGGACTAATGCAGGACTAAACCAGGACTAAACCAGGACTAAACCAGGACTAAACCAGGACTAATGCAGGACTAAACCAGGACTAAACCAGGACTAAACCAGGACTAAACCAGGACTAATGCAGGACTAAACCAGGACTAAACCAGGACTAAACCAGGACTAAAACAGGTCTAAACCAGGTCTAAACCAGGACTAAACCAGGACTAATGCAGGACTAATGCAGGACTAAACCAGGACTAAACCAGGACTAATGCAGGACTAAACCAGGACTAAACCAGGACTAAACCAGGACTAAAACAGGTCTAAACCAGGACAGAACCAGGACTAAACCAGGACTAAACCAGGTCTAAACCAGGTCTAAACCGGGACTAAACCGGGACTAAACCGGGACTAAACCGGGACTAAACCGGGTCTAAGCCGGGACTAAACCGGGACTAAACCGGGACTAAACCGGGACTAAACCGGGACTAAACCGGGACTAAACCCGGACTGAACCAGGACAGAACCAGGACTAAACCAGGACTAAACCAGGTCTAAACCAGGTCTAAACCAGGACTAAACCAGGTCTAAACCAGGTCTAAACCAGGTCTAAACCAGGACTAAACCAGGATTAAACTAGGACTAAACCAGGACTAAACCAGGACTAAACCAGGATTAAACCAGGTCTAAACCAGGACTAAACCAGGACTAAACCAGGATTAAACCAGGTCTAAACCAGGACTACATTAGGATCTAGGATTTACAATCACAATATTCTTCTAAAGTACAAAAATAAAACTCATGTGGAGCTGAAATGTCCAAACGTTTGATTTCACTTAAAAACCTTGATATATTATTGTTTGTTAAATTAAAATGTTAAATATATTCTGTGACACACCCGAGGCCTGTCCCGGGGCAGGACCCAGGCCCCACACTCCCGTCCCCCGTCCCCCGTCCCGGGCCCGGAGCGTCAGGAGCCTCTGGTCTAATTAAAACAGCACATTTACGTCGCAGCTGTGGCCCGGCCCAAAATGGCCCGGCCCAAAATGGCCTGGCACTTTTGACGGGGGGAAGGGGCCGAGGGGCGAGTCTGCGCCCCTCACAGACACTTCAAATCAAACCGTCTCACACTAAACACGACTCTGGATTATTTAAAGTTTCCTCACCACGACGGGCCGGTGAGTCCTGTCGTTTCTCTCCATCGTCCGTTTGTCCCTCGCTCAAAATCCACAAACTTAAACGGCGGGACGTCCTGCTCCTGCGCTCGTCCCGCTCACATTTGTGTCTATGAGGAGGCCCGGGACACGAGAGACACACGAGCTGTAACCTCCCCCCGTCCCGCACACACTCCGGGGACGGGGGCAACGTGAACCCAGCCAGGGGGAGGTGGAGCGGGACGGGGGAGAGGGGGTCGGGTTGCAAGACTTGTGCTACATTTGCAAAGTGGGTAAATATATTTAGCCTTGGCGAGGGCCGAGAGAGCGGGACGAGGGGGAGGCATCTGTCACATACTCAAAGGCCCAAAGAGTGACGTGAACGGGACGTCCCGAGGAGACGGGCCGGACCAGACCTGTGTACGACACATACACACACGGGACAGGTCACATACGGGACAGGTCACACACACGGGACAGGTCACATACGGGACAGGTCACATACGGGACAGGTCACACACACGGGACAGGTCACACACGGGACGGGTCTTACACACACGGGACAGGTCACACACGGGACAGGTCACATACGGGACAGGTCACACACACACGAGACAGGTCACACACAGACGGGACAGGTCACACACATGGGACAGATCACACACACGGGACAGGTCACACACGGGACAGGTCACACATGGGACAGGTCACACACACGGGACAGGTCACACACACACACAGGACAGGTCACACACACACGGGACAGGTCACACACACGGGACGGGTCTTACACACACGGGACAGGTCACACACACACGGGACGGGTCACACACACGGAACAGGTCACACACACGGGACAGGTCACACACGGGACAGGTCACACACACGGGACAGGTCACACACACATGGGACAGGACACACACACGGGACAGGGCACACACACACGGGACAGGTCACACACATGGGACAGGACACACACACGGGACAGGGCACACACACACGGGACGGGTCTTACACACATGGGACGGGTCTTACACACATGGGACGGGTCTTACACACATGGGACGGGTCTTACACACATGGGACGGGTCTTACACACATGGGACGGGTGTTAGACGTGTTTCATTTGTGAATTAGATGTTGGGACTTGATCTGACACATTTTTCAGCAGCGTCATAAATGACTTTTTAAATAATTATTTTTCTGGACTGAGACGTGTGTGAGACAGAAGAGCTGGTGTCACGTCCACCAGGGGGCGCCCTGTCACACAGCGAGGGGGGGATGTGAAAGGACAGTCACACCAGGGGGCGCCCTGTCACACAGCGAGGGGGGATGTGAAAGGACAGTCCACCAGGGGGCGCCCTGTCACAGAGGTCCTCGTTGTACTTGTCCCGGAGTCTTCCTCGTTCTCGTTGTACTTGTCCCGGAGTCTTCCTCGTTCTCGTTGTACTTGTCCCGGAGTCTCCTCGTTCTCGGTTGTACTTGTCCCAAAGTCTTCCTCGTTCTCGTTGTACTTGTCGCGGAGTCTTCCTCGTTCTCGTTGTACTTGTCGCGGAGTCTTCCTCGTTCTCGTTGTACTTGTCCCGGAGTCTTCCTCGTTCTCGTTGTACTTGTCGCGGAGTCTTCTCCTCGTTCTCGTTGTACTTGTCCCGGAGTCTTCCTCGTTCTCGTTGTACTTGTCCCGGAGTCTTCCTCGTTCTCGTTGTACTTGTCCGGAGTCTTCCTCGTTCTCGTTGTACTTGTCCCGGAGTCTTCCTCGTTTCTCGTTGTACTTGTCCCGGAGTCTTCCTCGTTCACACACACACATATATATATATATATATATATATATATATATATATATATATATATATATATATATATATATATATGTGTGTGTGTGTGTGTGTGTGTGTATAGAAGAAAAGAGAAAAAACAGAGGGAGAGAAACACAGACAGAAAGAGAGATGGAGAGAGGAGAGATGGAGAGAAGAGAGATGGAGAGAGGAGAGATGGAGAGAAGAGAGATGGAGAGAGGAGAGATGGAGAGAGGAGAGAGGAGAGAGGAGAGATGGAGAGAGGAGAGATGGAGAGATGGAGAGAGGAGAGATGGGGCGACAGTAGCTCAGTAGGTTGAGTGTTTGTCCACTGATCCGAAGGTTGGCGGTTCAAAAATCCCGCTCTCTACATAAACATCATTGGTTGAGTGGCTAGATCCACTGACTCGAAGGTTGGCGGTGCAATTCCAGCCCTCACAGATGAATGCTGTCGTTGTGTCCTTGGGCAAGACACTTAACCCACCTCGCCCCCAGTGTCTGCGTACAACTGGTGTGTGAATGTATGGAGTGGATGAATAATGACTATAGTGTAGCGCTTTGAGAGGCTTTGACAAGCCTGTAAAGCGCATTACAAGTGTAAGGCATTATTATTATTAGATGGAGAGAGGGGGATGCGAGAGGCAGAGCTGGTGAAAGAGTTTTTCTGTTGAACTCCAAACCCACACCTCTGAAAAGCGTAGGCCGCACTCGCTCCGACCGGAGGAGCCTCTTCTCTTTCGCTCTTTCGCTCCTTCCCACGTCGCCCTGGCTCGCTCTCGTGTGTGCGCCCGCGTTGCCTTGGAAACCGGGGCGAGCGAGTGTGCGGCGCACCAGCCGAGCTCCGGCGCGTGGGCGTGTGAGACGATAACAGGCTTTATATATGTGTGAGAGACAGCAGGGGGCGCTGTCACCGGACATCCAGCACAGACAGGCCGAAAACCAGAGAGTCACCGGGGCCGATATCGAAAACCAGAGAGTCACCGGGGCCGATATCGAAAACCAGACTGTCACCGGGGCCGATATCGAAAACCAGACTGTCACCGGGGCCGATATCGAAAACCAGACTGTCACCGGGGCCGATATCGAAAACCAGACTGTCACCGGGGCCGATATCCAACCAGAGACTCATCGAGACTGAAGATAGTATCATGATACTCACTTTCACACAGACTAAAAACGTCAAACTGACAGAAATGAGCCTGAATCTGTAAAAATGTGAATCTGAACAAAACACAGAGACTAAAATAAACCCAGAGACCGACATGGACCCGGTTTAGTCCCGGTTTAGTCCCGGTTTAGTCCCGGTTTAGACCCGGTTTAGTCCCGGTTTAGTCCCGGTTCAGTCTCGGTTCAGTCCCGGTTCAGTCTCGGTTCAGTCCCGGTTCAGTCCCGGTTCAGTCTTCGGTTCAGTCCCGGTTTAGTCCCGGTTTAGTCTCGGTTTAGTCTCGGTTTAGTCCCGGTTTAGTCCCGGTTTAGTCCCGGTTTAGTCCCGGTTTAGTCCCGGTTCAGTCCGGTCGGTTCAGTCCCGGTTCAGTCCCCGGTTCAGTCCCGGTTTAGTCCCGGTTTAGTCCCGGTTTAGTCCCGTTTAGTCCCGGTTCAGTCTCGGTTCAGTCCCGGTTCAGTCTCGGTTCAGTCCCGGTTTCAGTCCCGGTTCAGTCTCGGTTTAGTCCCGGTTTAGTCCCGGTTTAGTCCCGGTTTAGTCCCGGTTTAGTCCCGGTTCAGTCTCGGTTCAGTCCCGGTTCAGTCTCGGTTCAGTCCCGGTTCAGTCTCGGTTCAGTCTCGGTTTAGTCCCGGTTTAGTCCCGGTTCAGTCTCGGTTTAGTCCCGGTTCAGTCTCGGTTCAGTCCCGGTTCAGTCCCGGTTCAGTCCCGGTTCAGTCTCGGTTCAGTCCCGGTTCAGTCTCGGTTTAGTCCCGGTTTAGTCCCGGTTTAGTCCCGGTTTAGTCCCGGTTTAGTCCCGGTTTAGTCCCGGTTTAGTCCCGGTTCAGTCCCGGTTCAGTCCCGGTTCAGTCTCGGTTCAGTCCCGGTTCAGTCCCGGTTCAGTCCCGGTTCAGTCCCGGTTTAGTCCCGGTTTAGTCCCGGTTTAGTCCCGGTTTAGTCCCGGTTTAGTCCCGGTTTAGTCCCGGTTTAGTCCCGGTTTAGTCCCGGTTTAGTCCCGGTTTAGTCCCGGTTTAGTCCCGGTTTAGTCCCGGTTTAGTCCCGGTTTAGTCCCGGTTTAGTCCACATAAAACATAATATAAAAGGAAGTTTGAAAATCATAGTATATTGTCTAAAGAATGAGTGTTTTCATTATCATTGTCGCATCAGTATCGGTATCGAGTATCGAGACTGTTCCTTAGTATCGACATAGAGTTCAGGGGTCGGGGGTCATCATTAAGTTATTATTTGTTTTCTGATGCACTTCAGAGCCACAACATGTCACCTCATTAACTTTTCTAAATGTTAGTGCCTCTGACCCCGCCCCTGACTCAAGCTCTGACTCCGCCCCTGACCCATCCCCTGACTCCGCCCCTGACTCCAGCTCTGACTCCGCCCCTGACTCCGCCCCTGACCCATCCCCTGACTCCGCCCCTGACCCCAGCTCTGACCCCGCCCCTGACTCCGCCCCTCTCCTTCTCCCAGGCTCCAGACTCTTTTATCAGGACCTTTCTATTGTTTTACTTTTCCCGTCTCGACGTTGATCTGACCTTTACAAACCCCGGGAGACGATGGCGCCCCCTGTGGAGCGACAGTCAGTATGTTCCACTGTGCTGCTCCAAACAGACAAAGAGCAAATCATTTCCCCTCACAGACGAAGAGGACGGGAAAAGAGGGGACACATTTGACATCTGACAGTCACATATGTGAGAGCAGGAACAGACAGAAAGGAGTGAGAGAGAGAAGAGTGAGAGAGAAAAGAGTGAGAGAGAAAAGAGTGAGAGAGCAGAGAGTGAGAGAGAAAAGAGAGAGAGAAAGAAAAGTGAGAGAGAAAAGAGTGAGAGAGAAAAGAGTGAGAGAGAAAAGAGTGAGAGAGAAAAGAGTGAGAGAGCAGAGAGTGAGAGAGAAAAGAGAGAGAGAGAAAAGTGAGAGAGAAAAGAGTGAGAGAGAAAAGAGTGAGAGAGAAAAGAGTGAGAGAGCAGAGAGTGAGAGAGAAAAGAGTGAGAGAGAAAAGAGTGAGAGAGTAGAGGAAACGCAAGGAAAACATGAAGAAAACAAGAAAAAAAGAAAAGCACAGGACAAACACGAAGGTGCTGGCGTTAGCTGCTTTAGCTCGAGCTGTTAGAGTGTCACAAAGTGTCACAAACACAACTTCAGAGGCTCAATGAGAAGAAACGACGAGAACCTGGAGAAACATCTGAACAAACTGAACGTGTTTAAGAGACACATCCATCAAAATGTTCCGTATCGACGGTGATATCGATCCCAGTATCGTATCGGTACAGGCCTTGTTTTGTCTCACAGATCGTGTTCCTCACGTTTGAGTCTTGTGAATATTATTTCTTTTTTAAATGGGACACGGTGACGTGACGGTTTAATCTGTAAAACTCACAGCTTCAGGACAAAGAGTCAGTGAATGTCTCTCACCTGTCGGACGAAGCTGTTGGACGTGGTGTCGGACGACGTGCTCCCGTCCGAGCGCTTGAACCGGCTCTTCCTCTTGGCATATTTACCCTGACGACAAACAAACAAACAAACAAACAAACAAACAAACAAACAAACAGAGTTATACGTCTGAGTCCAGTCAGATTTGACAAGTTTCCAGATACAAAGTTACTCAGACACGAAGCAGCGGCAGCTCCCACACAGTCCTGGAGTCAGCTCAGCCGATATCGGCCCAGTCGATATCGGCTCAGTCGATACTTTAATCAGACGTCATTCCTGTCGTTTGGGGCAGATTGTGGAGCGTTTCGTGTTTAAACTTGCTCACTGTTGTTCTGTTACATAAATCTACTGGATTTATTTATTTATTTATTTATAAAAGGGACAGTGCATTTTAATGAACATAAGACACATCTGTAAATATGTCAGATTTTATCCACAGGCTCGTTTCCATCTGTCCCTGGACAGGTCCATGGTCACACCTAAAATACAAGATAAACAAAATACAGCCAAATACAAACAAACAGAACAGAAGCCACAAACATAAACTCAGGAGGGTCACTACAACTTCTAAAGTGCAGTGTGTGTCACACGAGTTCTAAAGTGCATCTCTGTGGAGTTCACTGTGTTTTAATGAAATAAGAGCCGCTCTGGTATCGGTTAGTATCGGGAATCGTCAGACACTTAAAGTCAGAGTATCGGTATCAAAACTGAAAAAGCTGGATTGGTGCGTCCCTGTTGCTAATTGCTATTGCTAATTATGTAAGCTAGCAGTGTGTCCTCTGGAGACATGAGCCCATCTCTGATCTGATCCAGAGAATCGTCCGACAGGAAGTTCCCTCGGCCGCACTTCCTGTCTGTGGCCCGTTGACTCTAATCTCGTTTGTTCCTGGTCATTTCTCATGTTTTGATACAAACCGAGGCGCTGTAATCTGATTGGCCGAGCCTTGGCGACTGGTATATCCGGGCCGGGACCTGGGCGCACATCAAATTACCCATCAGCCCACCGCCCGTGTTGCTATGGTTACGCAATGCCGTCTAATCACGTTAGTTTGCAATCAGGAAAGACTGTTTATGTTTGGAAAAACAGGCTCTGCTTTTGATGGAGGCAGAAGAGGATCATGGGTAAAAGTGACGCGAGCAGAGACTTTAAACCAGCGCAGTTTGTGTCTCTATGGTTCTCATCTCTGTGCATCATTCTGTTATAATCGACCCTTTTTAAATCACAATATTCATCTAAAACCACTTCAGAAAAAAACAACAACTCATTTTTCCTCCAGTTTAACCAGTTTTTTAAGTTTAAAATGACACTTCCTGGTTGTAAATCATGACATGACACTGTTACTGTTCCCCTTCATCAGAAAAGTTACACACTGCAGCTTTAATATGGGTTCAAAACAGTGAGGCGTTTTTAATTGTATCATAATTATTACGTCTCTGTCAGAGCGGAGCAGGCTCTTAAAACCTGTCAAATTCAAACAAAGACAAAACAGAACCAAAAAAAACAAACTCAAACATCAAACATGAGTCAGAGGTTTATTTTTAAACTGTTAAACACGTCTGTGCGACTCTGACAGCTCCTGAGCTAAGCTAACACAGCGCCCGAGCTAACACAGCGCCCGAGCTAACACAGCGCCCGAGCTAACACAGCGCTCGAGCTAACACAGCGCTCGAGCTAACACAGCGCCCGAGCTAACACAGCACTCGAGCTAACACAGCACTCAAGCTAACACAGCGCTCGAGCTAACACAGCGCCCGAGCTAACACAGCACTCGAGCTAACACACAGCACACGAGCTAATACAGCACCACCCGAGCTAACACAGCACTCGAGCTAACACAGCGCCCGAGCTAATACAGCATCTGAGCTAAAACAGCGCCTGAGCTAACACAGCGCCCGAGCTAACACAGCACACGAGCTAACACAGCACCCGAGCTAACACAGCACACGAGCTAACACAGCGCCTGAGCTAACACAGCGCCCGAGCTAACACAGCACACGAGCTAACACAGCACCCGAGCTAACACAGCACACGAGCTAACACAGCGCCTGAGCTAACACAGCGCCTGAGCTAACACAGCGCCCAGCTAACACAGCGCCCGAGCTAACACAGCACCCGAGCTAACACGGCACCCGAGCTAATACAGCACACGAGCTAACACAGCACTCGAGCTAACACAGCACACGAGCTAACACAGCGCCCGAGCTAACACAGCACTCGAGCTAATACAGCACCCAAGCTAACACAGCACACGAGCTAACACAGCACCCGAGCTAACACAGCACACGAGCTAACACAGCGCCTGAGCTAACACAGCGCCTGAGCTAACACAGCGCCCAAGCTAACACAGCGCCCGAGCTAACACGGCACCCGAGCTAACACGGCACCCGAGCTAATACAGCACACGAGCTAACACAGCACTCGAGCTAACACAGCACACGAGCTAACACAGCGCCCGAGCTAACACAGCACTCGAGCTAACACAGCACCGAGCTAACACAGCACACGAGCTAACACAGCACCCGAGCTAACACAGCGCCTGAGCTAACACAGCGCCCGAGCTAACACAGCACACGAGCTAACACAGCACCCGAGCTAACACAGCACCCAAGCTAACACAGCACACGAGCTAACACAGCACCCGAGCTAACACAGCACCCAAGCTAACACAGCACACGAGCTAACACAGCACCCAAGCTAACACAGCACACGAGCTAACACAGCACACGAGCTAACACAGCGCCTGAGCTAACACAGCGCCCGAGCTAACACAGCACACGAGCTAACACAGCACCCGAGCTAACACAGCACCCAAGCTAACACAGCACACGAGCTAACACAGCACCCGAGCTAACACAGCACACGAGCTAACACAGCGCCTGAGCTAACACAGCGCCTGAGCTAACACAGCGCCTGAGGTAACACAGCGCCCAAGCTAACACAGCGCCCGAGCTAACACGGCACCCGAGCTAACACGGCACCCGAGCTAACACGGCACCTGAGCTAACACAGCGCCTGAGCTAACACAGCGCCTGAGGTAACACAGCGCCCAAGCTAACACGGCGCCCGAGCTAACACGGCACCCGAGCTAACACAGCGCCCGAGCTAACACGGCACCCGAGCTAACACGGCACCCGAGCTAACACAGCACCTGAGCTAACACGGCGCCTGAGCTAAGCTAACACGACTGCTGTTGGCCCGGGGGTATAGCTCAGTGGTAGAGCATTTGACTGCAGATCAAGAGGTCTCCGGTTCAAATCCGGATGCCCCCTGAGGTTTTTTTTTTTTTTTTGGAGTCGTGTTTCGTTTCATTCACATGTTTGAGTCACACTTTATTATTAGTCTGTCTCAAACAGACTGCTCTGTTTCCACCTGTGATTGACTGTCATCAGGTGAGAGTTTTTAACAGCTCCTTTTGACCTTTTTTTCAGTCGAGATAAGTGACAACTCCAGGACTGAAAACACAGGGGAGCATCGATCCAGATGATTCTAGTGAAGGTGGAGTTTAAAAAACACAGTGGAGCACTTCCTGTATCACAGCTAACCACAGCATGATGACATCACAAGGTGGAACAAGAGTGTTTTCAGTCTAAATCTGCAGGTTTGTGTTAAACATGTGAATGAAACAAAACACAGCTCCAGGTTTGAGACGCGTTTAATTCAAGCTCATTTAAGTCCAAACAGTGGAATGAGCTTCGTCTCCTTAAGAATTTATAAGAGACAATAAAACGCTGATAAAAAAGTGTAAATGAAACGGTGAAATCCCTCTGAGGTCTGTGTGTTCTGAGGTCCATCTGTTCACGGCTAAAAACAGAAGAGGTGATGGAGCCAAAGTGAGAGACACGAGAGTGAACCACGTCAGCCTCCAACCTCCACCATGACACAGACTGAAGACGTGACGGAGAGAGACGTCTCCACAGCTTCAGCTCCACATGAAGCATCGAGGAGCAGCAGAGACACGGCGGTCTGAGTGACCACAGTACGAGAGTGAACCACAGCACAACACCACGGGAACGTGCTGAGACAGCGGCAGGGACAAAGTCCTGACCACATGAGCTAATCGGGACAGCTAAGACAGAGCCAATCAGGAGCGAGGATGTTGAAGGTAACGCCCCTTCAGCCCACACCACTGGGAGCGAGCGCTTAGTAACGCTGTCAATCAAACCTGTTGCTAACGCTAACAGGAGCGACGTCGGGGACAGAAGGACCTGATGTGTCTGTTATTAATGTTCATATGTTGATTTACAGACACAGACGTGAAATAAAAACCCCAGGATCATGTAGAGGGTTAATACGAACATTTAAGACCAACATGAGTCTGACAGGGACAGAGACAAATAATAAGACGAGACGAGGACACGTCTCTGATCATTAGTTCATAGGTTCAGTGTTTTATTGGTTCACTTTGTTCTGTTTTGTGTCAGTGATAAAACAGTTTTATTTCATTTTTATCGTGTTTTTTATCGTGTTTTTTTCCGTGAGCTCGTGGCAGGTCGAGGCTCGTGCTCTTATAACATTCACATAATCATCAGTATTTCTCCAGGTTTGGGCCTGGTCCAAACGAGCGCGTCCTGCCTCACGCTGACCTCTGACCTCTTGTGCTTAAACACGAGTCCCACGCAGAGGCTCGTGTTTGTGAATCACTCATGAGTCTATTTGAGTCTGAGCAGAGACAAAGGCGGCTGCAGCTCGTAGGTGTGTTCTGACCCGATATAATCACACGGCTCTGACCACACGTCCTACAGACTCAGAACATCCTCCTCTGCAGCTGCTCCGAGCTAAACACCAGATATAAAAAAACACCAGGGCGAGAGACCTCTGGGACCCCTCTAATGAACCCTTAATCCTGACCACGACTAATGACCCTCTGGTCTAAACCTCTGGATGAACCCTAATGGTCTGAACCCTCTGGACCACGAACTTCTGACCACAGCTCCTGACCACAGCTCCACTGTCTACCATGTTATGAACCCTCTGGTCTGAACTGAACCCTCTGGACTGAACCCTCTGGTCTGAACCCTCTGGTCTGAACCCTCTGGTCTGAACCCTCTGGTCTGATTCCTGAACCCTCTGGAAACCTCTGAACCCTCTGGACTGAACCCTCTGGACTGAACCCTCTAGACTGAACCCTCTAGACTGAACCCTCTGGTCTGGACTGAACCCTCTGGTCTGAACCCTCTGGTCTGAAACCCTCTATGAACCCTCTGAAACCCTCTGGTCTGATTCCTCCTGAACTCTCCTGAACCCTCTGGACTGAACCCTCTGGTCTGAACCCTCTAGACTGAACCCTCTGGACTGAACCCTCTGGACTGAACCCTCTGAACCCTGAACCCTCCCTCTGGTCTGAACCCTCTGGACTGAACCCTCCTGAACTGGTCTGAACCCTCTGGACTGAACCCTCTGGACTGAACCCTCTGGTCTGAACCCTCTGGACTGAACCCTCCTGAACCCTCTGGACTGAACCCCTCTGGAACCCTCTGGACTGAACCCTCTGGACTGAACCCTCTGGTCTGAACCCTCCTGAACCCTCTGGACTGAACCCTCTGGTCTGAACCCTCTGGTCTGAACCCTCTGGACTGAACCCTCCTGAACCCTCTGGTCTGAACCCTCTGGACTGAACCCTCTGGTCTGAACCCTCTGGACTGAACCCTCTGGTCTGAACCCTCTGGACTGAACCCTCCTGAACCCTCTGGTCTGAACCCTCTGGACTGAACCCTCTGGACTGAACCCTCTGGTCTCAACCCTCTGGTCTGAACCCTCCTGAACCCTCTGGACTGAACCCTCTGGACTGAACCCTCTGGACTGAACCCTCTGGTCTGAACCCTCTGGTCTGAACCCTCTGGTCTGAACCCTCTGGACTGAACCCTCTGGTCTGGACTGACCCTCTGGTCTGAACCCTCTGGTCTGAACCCTCTGGTCTGAACCCTCTGGACTGAACCCTCTGGTCTGAACCCTCTGGACTGAACCCTCTGGACTGAACCCTCTGGACTGAACCCTCTGGACTGAACCCTCTGGTCTGAACCCTCCTGAACCCTCTGGTCTGAACCCTCTGGTCTGAACCCTCCTGAACCCTCTGGACTGAACCCTCTGGTCTGAACCCTCCTGAACCCTCTGGACTGAACCCTCTGGTCTGAACCCTCTGGTCTGAACCCTCCTGAACCCTCTGGTCTGAACCCTCTGGTCTGAACCCTCTGGACTGAACCTCTGGTCTGAACCCTCTGGACTGAACCCTCTGGACTGAATCCTCTGGACTGAACCCTCTGGACTGAACCCTCTGGTCTGAACCCTCTGGTCTGAACCCTCCTGAACCCTCTGGTCTGAACCCTCTGGTCTGAACCCTCTGGACTGAACCCTCTGGTCTGAACCCTCTGGACTGAACCCTCTGGACTGAACCCTCTGGACTGAACCCTCTGGTCTGAACCCTCTGGACTGAACCCTCCTGAATCCTCTGGACTGAACCCTCTGGTCTGAACCCTCTGGACTGAACCCTCTGGTCTGAACCCTCTGGACTGAACCCTCCTGAACCCTCTGGTCTGAACCCTCTGGACTGAACCCTCTGGTCTCAACCCCTCTGGTCTGAACCCTCCTGAACCCTCTGGTCTGAACCCTCCTGAATCCTCTGGACTGAACCCTCTGGACTGAACCCTCTGGTCTGAACCCTCCTGAACCCTCTGGACTGAACCCTCTGGTCTGACCCCTCCTGAACCCTCTGGTCTGAACCCTCTGGTCTGAACCCTCTGGACTGAACCCTCTGGACTGAATCCTCTGGACTGAACCCTCTGGTCTGAACCCTCCTGAACCCTCTGGTCTGAACCCTCTGGTCTGAACCCTCTGGACTGAACCCTCTGGACTGAATCCTCTGGACTGAACCCTCTGGTCTGAACCCTCCTGAATCCTCTGGACTGAACCCTCTGGACTGAACCCTCTGGTCTGAACCCTCCGGACTGAACCCTCTGGACTGAACCCTCTGGTCTGAACCCTCCTGAACCCTCTGGACTGAACCCTCTTTTCCTTGAAGCTTTGTTGACTCATATAAAAGGTGTAAATGTGTCGTTCAAAGCGCGTGTCTCGTTCTCGTTCTCGTTCTTCTTACCTGCGCGTGCGGATGCTGCTCAAACATGTCCATCTGAATCTCTTGGGTTGAAGTGGAAGGCGTCCGTGACATACTACTTTTCTGTACCATTGATTAAACTTTGCGCAGATGCTCCGCTGTTTCCGGGTTGTAAATGTGAGTTTTAATCTTCCTCGGGGCGCGTCATGTTCGTTTTTGTCGTTGTCATGTTCGTTTTTGTTGTTTTTGTCGGTGGAGCTGTGTCTGAGGCGCTGATGGAGAGAACACACTGAACTGAGGCGCACGAGCGCACCGCGTCAAGAGTCATGTGACACCGCGCCGCTTCCGGTGCGGCGCTTCAAAATAAAGGTGCTGGAGTGTTTCATGGCGCTTCTGGTTTTAACTTTTATTAATATCATTATTGTTATTATTAAACGGTATCGATACAAAAACCCGCAGAGGCAAAGACAAACAAACAAACAAACAAACAAACAACATGGGGAACACAGCTTCTGTAAGGCACAAAAAACAAACACAAATAAATAAATAAAAACTATGACTTGGTTTGTTGATATAAAACTCTTGGATGGAAATTGAAACTTGCAGATTTGAACAGATTTATTTCCATTTATTAATAAATGAAATTGTAAATAGATTTCCTCCTGATCTAAAGTGATGTTTATGTCTCTGTTTTATTCTTATTAAATCTCTCATCTGAAGCTCTTTAAATAAATATATTGTATTTGTATTTTTGCTACTTTACTTTTATTTTGAAAAGTGTTCTCATTTATCTTTGTCTTTATTTTATGAAAGTGTGAGTCTGTGTCAAATAAACTACAGAAAAATACTGAAAATGTGTTTATCCACAGAATACTGAATACTCAAAGTGTAAAATGTAATGTTTTCAGAGTACGTTTGTCTGAATACTTTAAATACTTTAAATACTTTTACACAGAGTTGCAGTATATTATATTATAAAAACAAAACCAGTTTTTTTTACTTTATTCTGAATGGCACCAAATGAAAGAATAACTGTACCAGATTACAGTTACTCTACAGAGTACTCAGAGTGTGTATTTTCAGTTACTTCGCTGAGGATCAGTTTGTCTTTGGTGCATTTTATAATTTACTTTCTGATTCAGTCTTTTATTTTGAAGCACAGATTCTCCTCTCTTCCGGTCACACTTTTATCTCTTTTTTGTAACTTGCCCAGTTTCTTCACGCTCCGCAGACTCCAGCTGGAGCCCACGCCCCGCGCGCACAGCCTCCACCTCCTCCTCCACCTCCTCCTCCACCTCCTTCACCTCCTCCTCCACCTCCTTCACCTCCTCCTCCACCTTCTCCTCCTCCTCCTCCTCCTCCTCCTCCACCTTCTCCACCTTCTCCTCCTCTTCCACCTTCTCCACCTTCTCCTCCTCCTCCTCCTCCATCTCCTCCTCCACCTTCTCCTCCTCCTCCACCTCCTCCTCTATCTCCTCCTCCTCTTCCTCCTCTCTCTCCTTCTCCTCCTCCTCCTCCACCTCCTCCTCCTCCACCTTCTCCTCCACCTCCACCTCCTCCACCTCTGGAGTGAGTCTTGAGGAGTGAGTCTGGGGTGAGTCTGGGGTGACTCTGGAGTGAGTCTGGAGTGAGTCTGGGGTGAGTCTGGGGTGAGTCTGGAGTGAGTCTGGAGTGAGTCTCAGGGGGTGAGTCTCGGGGGGTGAGTCTGGGGTGAGTCTGGAGGAGTGAGTCTCGGGGGTGAGTCTGGAGGAGTGAGTCTGGGGGGTGAGTCTGGAGGAGTGAGTCTCGGGGGTGAGTCTGGAGGAGTGAGTCTGGGGGTGAGTCTGGAGGAGTGAGTCTGGAGGAGTGAGTCTGGGGGGTGAGTCTGGAGGAGTGAGTCTCGGGGGGTGAGTCTGGGGTGAGTCTCAGGGGGTGAGTCTGGGGTGAGTCTCAGGGGGTGAGTCTGGGGTGAGTCTGGGGTGAGTCTGGGGTGAGTCTGGGGTGAGTCTGGAGGAGTGAGTCTCGGGGTGTGAGTCTGGAGTGAGTCTCAGGGGGTGAGTCTCTGGAGGTGAGTCGGGGTGAGTCTGTAAAAAGTGTGTTTGGAGATGGCAGTATTCAGGTGGAGCAGTATTTACAGTGTGGGCCGTGTGTTTGCCGTTGTCAAGGGACTGAACTTCACTCCAGACATAAAGCTGTTGCCGTGGTGACGTCACGTGACCAGAATAATAAAAAATACAAAAAATACAAATAAAGTAAAAAAATACAAATAAAGCAACAGGTTCAAAAGCTTTTCTCAAACATTTGTTTAGAGGCCCACATTACCTTCAAGGCCCACGTTACCTTAAAGGCCCACGTTACCTTAAAGGCCCATATTACCTTAAAGGCCCACATTACCTTAAAGGCCCACGTTACCTTAAAGGCCCACGTTACCTTAAAGGCCCGTGTCCACAGCGTCACACGGGTCACACGAGTCACACGAGTCACACGGGTCACATGAGTCACTAAAACACAAAGGACAAAGGTCTCTGGTGACGACCGGCTTCACTTGAGAGACGTGGAAGGTCGGGTGGATCCGGAGAAATGGCGGAAGTTCCAGGAAGTTGGAAATGGCGGAAGTTCCAGTTGGACGGCTGATGGATTGATTATTTTGGTGACCTTGAATGGTCCCAAAAAACGAGGAGAGAGCTTGCGGGAGTCAGTCTTTAGTGGGATGGACTTGGAGGATAACCAGACCTCCTGTCCTGGCTGGTAACTGGGAGCCGGAGAACGATGACGGTCCGCCGCCCTCTCGGTCCGGGCCCCCGCCTGAAGGAGTGCAGTCCTTGTCTTCTGCCAGATCCTACGGCAGCGTCGGAGGTGGTGTTGGACCGTTGGGACTGCGAGCTCCTCCTCTTCGGCGGGAAACAGCGGGGGCTGGTACCCTAGGGAGGCCTGGAACGGTGAAACACCGGACGACGAGCTGATGAGGGAGTGTCCTTGGCTGTCAGGATCTTCAGCAGGGCGACGAAGTGTGCGGCCTTTGGAGAATCGGTCCACGATGGTAAGTATCACAGTATTCCCCTGAGAGGGGGGAAGGCCGGTGATGAGGTCGACCGCGATGTGAGACCAAGGCCGCCTGGGAACTGGAAGGGGACGTAGCAGACCAGAAGGAGGTAAGTGTGAGGCCTTGGCCCGGGCACATACCTGGCAGGCGGACACGTAGGCCCGGGTGTCACGGTCCATAGTGGGCCACCAGAAGTGCCGCTTCAGTAGTGATAAGGACCTGTTGACGCCAGGGTGACAGGCAAACTTGGAGGCGTGGACGAATTTGAGGACCTGGGAACGGACAGGGTTAGGTACAAAGAGTTTACCGGGCGGGCTGTTACCTGGGTCAGGACACTGAGCCTGGGCCCCCTGGACCAGGTCCTCGATCTCCCACTGCACCGCTGCTACGATGCGTGCAGGGGGAATGATGGATTCGGGAGGGGCAGAGTTCTCCTCGAGGGTGACTTGTCGAAACAGGGCGTCGGGTTTGGTGTTACGGGAACCGGGACGATAAGTGAGGACGAAGTTGAAGCGAGAAAAGAACAGGGACCAGCGGGCTTAGCGAGAGTTCAGGCGTTTTGCGGTTTGGATGTAGGCGAGATTCTTGTGATCAGTCCAGACAAGAAACGGTTGCTCCGCCCCCTCTAGCCAATGGCGCCACTCCTCCAAGGCGAGTTTGACCGCTAAGAGTTCTCGATCCCCCACATCGTAATTCGCCTCTGCAGGAGACAAGCGATGGGGAAAAAAGGCACAGGGATAAAGGCGATTATGAGGGTCAAACCTTTGGGAGAGGACGGCTCCCACTCCCGTGTCCGAGGCGTCCACCTCCACCACGAACTGGCGCATGGGATCAGGCTGATGGAGGATGGGGGTGGAGGTGAACAAGTCCTTGAGCTTGTCGAAAGTGGACTGGGCCTCAGCAGACCAGACATACTGTATAGAAGGAGAAGTCAGTTTAGTGAGGGGAGAGATAACCCGACTGAAGTCCCTGATAAATCGGCGATAAAAATTGGCAAAGTCGATAAATCGCTGCAGCTGTTTGTGGTTGGCTGGGACCGGCCACCGCGTAATCGCCTTGACCTGACCCCGCCCCACAATAAAACCCAAAAAACTGACCTCACTGGCATGAAATTCACACTTCTCGGCTTTAACATACAGTTTGTTCTCCAGTAGCCTTTGAAGGACCTGGACGTGGAGTTGATGCTCCTGAAGGTTCTGGGAAAAAATCTAAATGTCATCCAAATAAACAAAAACAAACCGGTTCAGAAAGTCACGGAGAACGTCATTTATCAGCGCTTGAAATACGGCAGGGGCGTTAGTGAGTCCAAACGGCATGACCAGGTACTCAACATGTCCTAGGGGTGTTTTGAAGGCCGTTTTCCACTCGTCCCCCTCCCTTATCCGTACCAGGTGGGAAGCGTTACGGAGATCAAGCTTGGTGGAAACGGTAGCGCCATGGAGCGGAGTGAAAGTGGAATCTAGTAAAGGGAAAGGATACTTGTTCTTAACAGTTATGTTATTTAAGCCCCGATAGTCGATACAGCGGCGCAGCAACTTGTCCTTTTTTGCTACAAAGAAAAACCCTGCGCCTACCAGGGACGAGGAGGGGCGAATGATACCGGCGGATGATGAGTCTTTGATATAGGTTTCCATGGTTTCGTGCTCAGGTTTGGACAGGTTACACAGACGACTAGACGGTAAGGGGGCACCGGGAAGGAGGTCGATGCCATCGTAAGGCCGATGGGGAGGAAGAGATAGCGCCTTACTCTTGCTAAACACCTCCTGGAGGTCATGGTATTCTTTCAGGACAGCGGCTAAATTCGGGGTGTCAGTGAGTGGATCAGGAGCCGGACTGTGACCCCCAGCGGGAGACAAGGCCGAGCGGAGAAAAGTGCATGGCAGGAAAGACTCCACCCAGAAACCCAACCCTGGGTCCAGTCAGTTATGGGGTTATGTGCGTGTAACCAGGGGTAACCGAGAACTAGCGGGGACGACGAAGTAGAGAGAACGTGGAAACGGTGGGACTCACGGTGATTAACGGACAGGACCAGGGTCAAAGGTTCAGTGATCTGAGTGACACGAGTAAGGGGAAATCCGCTGAGAGCTTGAGGTTTGTGACGTTTGTGACGTTTGTGACGTTTGTGTGTTTTTTGTTTGTGAGTTTTCTGTTTTTTTGTGTGCGTGTGATCTACAGGGAAACATGTCTCTGTGAGTGTGACATCACATTATAGTGTCTGAAAAGTTCCAGTTGGGTTTTTCTTGTTGATTAAATTGTATTTTCTGTTGAAATCTCCAAAAGGTAAATTCACAAATGTTGAACCTGATCATTTCTCTCAGAGACTGGACCTGAAACTCACTGTTACAACAAGAATCTGCGTCTGACCTGCTCCTTTTATCTGCTCCACCTGCTTCATTATGTTGATGTGTAAAATGTGGAGACTTCTTCTTCCTTTAAAACCTGTAAATCTGTCATTTCAGAATTTGGCTTAAACGTAGCTCGTCTTTGCTCTTTCTCGGCTCTGAACAAACATCTGTGTTTTGGCCTCGTACACTTCAGTCACTGCAGTGACAGACTTTTGTTTGTGAATGAAAATCTTAACACAGACTAACAACTTAATGCAAAACATGAACTTTTAAGTGTCTTCGAAAAAGATATTGTAAAAAAAAAAAAAAGTGTTAAACCTCATCCTGATCCTGTCCGAATGTCATGTTCATTGTTGTAAATGACGTTGGGTCAAAAGTTGTTTTTTTTCCTCTGTAAACACAAACTAACACGTTATTTTATATTATTTATCATTTAAAGTGTTATTCCTCCTTTTAACTTCAATCTGTAGAAATATGTCGCCCTCATGCGGTCATTCTGGAGAAGGCAGCGCTCTGGTGTTTTACCCATAATGCACTGCGGTTTGGGTCGTACCATCGCGGCTCGTGGGGATCAAAAACTTTACAACTTTCACAGAGCTGTTCTTTATAAAGTAAATGCTTTATAATCCGCATAGTTTTAAATCACAGAGTTTTAAATGAGCTCGTGTTGGACTCGTTTACGTCACGTGGTGCCTGTCACGTGGTGCTGCGTCACTGTGGTACGTCCCGCGGGGGGCGGAGTCTTTCTTTTCCCCGGTGAACAGCGGCCATGAGGTGAGATCCACGTCTCCTCCGCAGCAAAACGCAACATTTAACACGAAATCACGGAGAGTTTGACGGACTGACGCGTGTGGGGGACGTGAGACCATCGTCCGCTCCCGTGGAGACAGTTTAAACGGCTCCAAACTCTCTAATAAACCTGTAGTTTGTGCCCGTGAGCAGCACGCTGAGGCCCGGGCGGCGCCATGTTGTTCCCGGTTAGCTTTAGCTTTAGCTCCTCGGCTAACACGCGTCTAAACTTTTACAAATAAAACTGAACGAGCTTCACTAAAGACTCGGATCTGTCTGTGGAGAGAAAAGAGATGAAACTAAACATTTACAGTGTCCTGAACTGTCCCTCAGATCACACTTTTAAACACTTTTTGTGCTCTTATAAATACTTTTAAACACTCACTTTTCTACAGTTGAAGAAAAACACGCAGGAGTTTGATGTTTTATCTCCTACAGTCAGACACAGTCAGACTCTTATTGGACTCAACATAAAGAAAAAACTGTTTAATCATGTTTTTACTATAACATAAAATAATTGTAAAAGTGTTCAGAGTTTTCAGAACAGAACTGAACTGTGATGGGACCATGAAACAACTTTATAAAACACATTAAAGGCAGAGATTCAGTTTCTGTGTCTAAACAGTTTGAAAGAAAGTGTGTGTGTGTGTGTGTGTGTGTGTGTGTGTGTCTGTGTCTGTGTGTGTGTGTGTGTGTCTGTGTGTGTGTGTGTGTGTGTGTGTGTGTCTGTCTGTGTGTGTGTCTGTGTGTCTGTGTGTGTGTGTGTGGTGTGTGTGTGTGTGTCTGTGTGTGTGTGTGTGTGTCTGTGTGTCTGTGTGTGTGTGTGTGTGTCTGTCTGTGTGTGTGTCTGTGTGTCTGTGTTGTGTGTGTGTGTCTGTGTGTGTGTGTCTGTGTGGTGTGTGTGTGTGTGTCTGGTGTCTGTGTGTGTGTGTGTGTGTCTGTGTGTGTGTCTGTGTGTGTGTGTGTGTGGTGTATGTGTGTTGTGTGTGTGTGTGTGTGTGTGTGTGTGTGTGTTGTGTGTGTGTGTTGTGTGTCTGTGTGTCTGTGTGTGTGTGTCTGTGTGTGTGTGTGTGTGTGTGTGTGTGTGTGTGTGTGTCTGTGTGTGTGTGTGTGGGTGTGTGTGTGTGTGAGACCTGACGGGTGGAGAGTCTCTGACATGTTGTGTTTTGCAGCATGTTTGTGTTTTTGTGTGTTGTGTCTGATTGTCGTGTCTTGTGTTTTGCAGCATGTGTGTGTCGTTTGTGCGTTTGTTGTGTCTGATTGTCGTGTCTTGTGTTTTGCAGCGTGTGTGTGTCGTTTGTGCGTTTGTTGTGTCTGATTGTCGTGTCTTGTGTTTTGCAGCATGTGTGTGTCGTTTGTGCGTTTGTCGTGTCTGATTGTCGTGTCTTGTGTTTTGCAGCGTGTGTGTGTCGTTTGTGCGTTTGTCGTGTCTGATTGTCGTGTCTTGTGTTTTGCAGCGTGTGTGTGTCGTTTGTGCGTTTGTTGTGTCTGATTGTCGTGTCTTGTGTTTTGCAGCATGTGTGTGTCGTTTGTGCGTTTGTTGTGTCTGATTGTGTCTTGTGTTTTGCAGCATGTGTGTGTCGTTTGTGCGTTTGTTGTGTCTGATTGTCGTGTCTTGTGTTTTGCAGCATGCTCCGGCTCCAGAAGCGGCTGGCCTCCAGCGTCTTGCGCTGCGGCAAGAAGAAGGTTTGGTTGGACCCAAATGAGACCAACGAGATCGCCAACGCCAACTCCCGTGAGCGACACTTTGAACTACGTTTGTGCGAAAAGTGCCTCACTGTGGCTTTACACGTGAGCTCTGGTCACAGCTGCACACGAGCGTCACACTGTATCTGCAGGTTCAGAACGATGAGGATCCAGGGCAGATGTCACATATAACATCCTGGATCTGTCAAAGTGAGACTTTGACTTTGAGTCTCTGTCGATATCGACCGATATCAGACTCAAAAGAGCCGTAACTTTAAACTAAAATGAGACAAACATCCAGAGATAAACAGGTTTTATCTGTCAAATAACGACACAACAGTTTGTAAATAAAGTTCAAACATTCTGAGACTTAATGGGTCGACTACGAGCTGTGTGATCTCTCCTGACCCAGACACGACCTGAGCTCACACTCACGGGTCAGAGTGGTGACCTGAGCTCACACTCATCACACTCACAGGTCAGAGTGGTGACCTGAGCTCACACTCACAGCTCACACTCACGGGTCAGAGTGGTGACCTGAGCTCACACTCATCACACTCACAGGTCAGAGTGGTGACCTGAGCTCACACTCATCACACTCACAGGTCAGAGTGGTGACCTGAGCTCACACTCACAGCTCACACTCACGGGTCAGAGTGGTGACCTGAGCTCACACTCACAGGTCAGAGTCATGACCTGAGCTCACACACTGAGCAGTCGCCTCTTCACAGATCTGACTTTGTCCATTTAATGCCAAACTGTGTAACATTCTAGACGTGGCATCTCCGTGGAGACCAGCGGGAGGCAAACCCTCCCCCAGAAAAGTCCCGTAGTGGTCTTTACTTACCCCTGTTCCCCGTGTGCCTCAGGTCAGCAGATCCGTAAACTGGTGAAGGACGGTCTGATCATCCGTAAACCCGTCACCGTCCACTCCAGAGCTCGCTGCCGCAAGAACACGCTCGCCCGACGCAAAGGACGCCACACCGGATACGGTAAGAGCCGAGGATGTCAGCAAACCTCTTTATGCTTTGCAGCTGGTGCCATCTATATTCCTGGGGGATGTGACGCTAACTAGAGGCTCTTCTCTGTCTGAGCCGCTGTTAGACTTTAATCTGAGTTTTATTTGACACAATCTGACGATAAAGAGCTGATTTATCTGAAGTACAACAGGTGATTTGTGCTGTTAAACACGTCCCTCTCAAATCACGTTACAGTCACAAGCTAGCATTAGCATTAGCATTAGCATTAGCATTAGCCAACAGTTTTTCAGTGAGTCGCTCTGAGCTTTTTGTGTGAAATCAAACTAAACACACCATGATCAGACTGACCCCAGCCTCCTGAACATGTCTTTAAATCACTGTCCAAGAGCTTTTTGACAGTTTGTTGATGTGTGCTTTGTCTCCATGGTAACTGCTAAACATTCCACCATAGACATATGTGTAAAAACACCCCCAGAGTGACATACCTCAAAGTATCCGTTCATCTTTCTAGTCTTTCTCGTGTCCAGTTTAGAGTCTAAGTAACACCCGTGTTCTGTGCAGGTAAGAGGAAGGGCACAGCCAACGCCCGAATGCCCGAGAAACTCTGCTGGATGCGACGCATGAGGATCCTGCGACGTCTGCTGCGGCGCTACAGGGAGTCCAAGAAGATCGACAGACACATGTACGATTCACACATTTACAGAGTCCAAGAAGATCGACAGACACATGTACGATTCACACATTTACAGAGTCCAAGAAGATCGACAGGCACATGTACGATTCACACATTTACAGAGTCCAAGAAGATCGACAGGCACATGTACGATTCACACATTTACAGAGACGGGAGGTGCACACTCACACTTGTGTCGGCCTGTGACCTCCTCCAGTAAAAACTCCTCCACCTCCTTTTAAAACTCTAAAAACAGGAGCAGGTCGAGTGAAAATGTTTCTCACTTTATTAAAGTTTAAATCTTCAGATCGATTCAGTTTTTGGGAAATAACCAAAAGATTTTTCCCATTTCATTTAAAGAGCGAAAAGTTTTTAGACGGAGACAATCAGGAGGGATTAAAAGTTGTGCTCCTCTTCTCCCAATACTCCTCCTCACTCCTCCTCTCTCTCTCTCCTCCTCTCACTCCTCCTCTCCTCTCCCTCTCGCTCTCTCTCTCCTCCTCTCACTCCTCCTCACTCCTCCTCTTACTCCTCACTCCTCCTCTGTCACTCCTCTGTCTCTCTCCTCCTCTCTCTCCTCCTCTCACTCCTCCTCTCACTCCTCCTCTCTCTCCTCTCTTTCCTCCTCTCACTCCTCCTCGCACTCCTCTCACTCCTCCTCTCTCTCTCTCCTCCTCTCACTCCTCCGCTCCTCCTCTCTCTCCTCCTCTCACTCCTCCTCTCTCCTCCTCTGTCTCTCTCCTCCTCTCACTCCTCCTCTCCGCCTCCTCCTCTCCTCCTCTCTCAGAGGCCTCCTCACTCCCTCCTCTTTACTCCTCACTCCTCCTCTGTCACTCCTCTCTCTCTCCTCTCCTCTCTCTCTCTCCTCCTCTCTCCTCTCTCTCCTCCTCTGTCCTCTCTCTCCTCCTCCTCTCTCCACTCCTCTCTCACTCCTCCTCTCTCTCTCTTCCTCTCTCTCCTCCTCTCTCTCCTCCTCTCACTCCTCCTCACTCCTCCTCCTCACTCCTCCTTTCTCTCCTCCTCTCACAGTGACAATCCTTTCTCTCCTCCTCTCTCTCCTCCTCTCTCTCCCCTCCTCCTCCTCCTCTCCTCTCTCTCCTCCTCTCTCACTCCTCTCTCTCCTCCTCCTCTCTCTCCTCTCCTCTCTCCTCCTCTGTCTCTCTCCTCTCTCTCTCTCTCCTCCTCTCACTCCTCAGCTCCTCCTCTCTCTCCTCCTCTCACTCCTCCTCTTACTCCTCACTCCTCCTCTGTCACTCCTCTGTCTCTCTCCTCCTCTCTCTCTTCCTCTCTCCTCTCTCCTCTCTCCCTCCTCTGTCCTCTCTCCTCTCCTCTCACTCCTCTCTCACTCCTCCTCTCTCTCTCCTCTCTCTCCTCTCACTCCTCTCTCTCCTCCTCTCCTCCTCCTCCTCCTCCTCCTCCGCTCCTCCTTTCTCTCCTCCTCTCTCACTCCTCCTTCTCTCCTCCCTCTCTCTCCTCCTCTCACTCCTCCTCTCTCCTCCTCTGTCTCTCTCCTCCTCTCTCCTTCCTCTCTCACTCCTCTCTCTCTCTCTCTCTCTCTCCTCTCTCTCTCCTCCTCCTCTCACTCCTCCTCGCTCCTCCTCTTATCCTCACTCCTCCTCTCTCATCCTCTCTCTCTCTCTCCTCCTCTCTCTCTCCTCCTCTCACTCATCCTCTCCTCTCCTCTCTCCTCCTCTCTCCTCTCTCCTCACTCCTCCTCACTCCTCCTTTCTCTCCTCTCTGTCCTAATAAAAACATGTAATAAAACATTAAACTCTCTGCTGCAGTTTTGTTGTTGTGACGCCTTTGTCCAGTGACAGTGATGTTTAATTTCTCTTGTTTTATTCTGCTGCTCGTGTGATTTTGACTCGTTTCTTTGTGGTTCAGGTACCACAGCCTGTACCTGAAGGCCAAAGGAAACGTGTTCAAGAACAAACGCATCCTGATGGAGCACATCCACAAGCTGAAGGCCGACAAGGCTCGCAAGAAGCTGCTGGCGTAAGTTTCACTTTCCTCACGATATATTTGATCCAGAAAGTGACGAGTTTGTTTGACTCTGAGTCAGGAGCAGAAAGTCCGACACTCGGGTTTGAAACGAGCTAAAGAATCTGATCAGAAGATGAACCGACTGATCGACATGTTCAGAGATTCACTTTTACACAGACTGTTAGATAAAAGCACAGAGCGAACCCGCCGCCGCCGCCGCCGCCGCCGCCGCCGCCAGACTCATGTTGGTCTTAAATGTTCGTATTAACCCTCTACATGATCCTGGGTTTTTATTTCACGTCTGTGTCTGTAAATCAACATATGAACATTAATAACAGACACATCAGGTCCTTCTGTCCCCGACGTCGCTCCTGTTAGCGTTAGCAACAGCTTTGATTGACAGTGTTGCTAGGTGACCGCTCCCTGTTAAACCAGCGGCGTGAGAGAGAAGGGGGCGTGGCCTGCACCAGCGTCGCTCCTGTTTGAACCTGAGCCGCTGTCGCTTTGTTCAATATTAGTTTTTAGTTTATTTTTCCTGCTCTTCAAACTCTCACATTTATAAAAATGTTTTTAAATGTTTGTTGCAGCGATCAGGCCGAGGCTCGTCGTACTAAGACGAAGGAGGCTCGTAAACGCAGGGAGGAGCGTCTCCAGGCCAAAAAGGAGGAGATCATCAAGACTCTGTCCAAGGAGGAGGAGCCTAAGAAGTAATCTGATTACTCTGCCCACAATAAACGTGTACAGAAAACTCCACGTGTGTCGTTTTTCACTGGAGGCTCATTTCCTGGTGAACTTGTGTCTTTAGTTTAGTCTATGGAGCGCCCCCCTGAGGCTGCTTTGAGAACTGCCACAAAAGTAAATGGATTTAATTCATCTTAAATTGTGCTAAAACAAAACTAACATTGAGAAAGTCTTTTTCACATTAAAACACGTGTGAACTTCCACAAACTCACTTTAATAAACTATGAGACTGAACATGAGAATGTTTAAACACACTGTCATTTCTACATGTTCAACATGTAACGGAGGAAAACTGATATTTAAACTGCTTAATGTCATTAAAATAAATCAGAATAATCCTGTAAAGTGTTTGTACTCAGACACATGAAGAGGCCTGAGCTGCAGCACGAACAGAATCAACCAAAAAACAGCCAAAAGAATCAACCAAGCTCAGATCTGAACTAAAAAAAAAGTCCCACGATGAAAATGAACCAGAATCATCCCGAGTTTAACACAGTGCAGTGCCCACGGCCGACAGGAGGAGGCGCTACAGCAGAATCATCCCGAGTTTAACACAGAGCAGTGCCCACGGCCGACAGGAGGAGGCGCTACAGCAGAATCATCCTGAGTTTAACACAGTGCAGTGCCCACGGCCGACAGGAGGAGGCGCTACAGCAGAATCATCCTGAGTTTAACACAGAGCAGTGCCCACGGCCGACAGGAGGAGGCGCTACAGCACAAGAAGAATCAGGAGTTTATTGTGAAGATGAGATTAAGTTCAGTCCACGTCTCAGGTCAAAGGAAACGTGACAAGTTTCACCCACTTCATCTGGCCCATAGGTGGCCCACATCTGACTCACATCTGACCCACAGCTGGCCCATAGGTGACCCGCAGGTGGGTCAGACCAATCTATCACAGATGGAGCAGTTTAAGTGAATCTTGTTTTTCCTGCCGTCTCTCGTGGTGTTTGTTTGTTTGTTTTGTTTGTTTGTTTGTTTGTTTGTCCGATGACCACGGGCACCACTGAGGCCTTCACCTTCCAGACCTTCTCCAGCTCTTCTTTGAGCCCCTGGTATTTCTCTAGTTTCTCATGCTCCTTTTTCCTGATGTTCTCTTGGTTCTTGATGATGTTCCACCACAACGGCTTTGCTCTTGTGTTTCTCCACCTCCACTATGTCCGGTTGGTCCATCTCCATCTGTCAGTCTGTATCTGAGTCCCACAGGATCTTGGCTCATTCTCCACATCAGACCTTTGGAGGTGTTTTCTTGACCTGGGGGTTAGAGTCCGTACTCTGCACAGATGTTTCTGTCACTATATATATATATATATATATATATATATATATATATATATATATATATATATGTATGATATGACACCTGTGGATCCTGGGACACTTGTACAGACTTAGTTTAATGAGTAAAGTCCAGGTTAAAGCTGAACTAAACTCCAGATGATCTGTATGTAACAGGCTCCTGGGTCATGTGACTGTGACATCATCACATTTGAATATGAAACGACATAAAAACAGTTTTAAACTCAACGACCCGTGACTCGGGTTAAAGATCCACCTCAGGCTCCAGGAAAAACACGTCTGACTCTTTTTTACTTTGAATTTTATTCAAACTCTGAATTCTTTCCAAAGACTAAAGAAAAGACTGAGAGAAACGTCACCTCAGCTCCAGCTCCAGCTCCAGCTCCAGCTTCAGTTCACTGGAGCTAGATTCAGTTTGTGGGAAGCAAAATGAGCAAAAACGTTTTCTCCATTTCAGTTCTAGTGCCGCCAGTTTTTAGGTGTACTTTTGACAGTACTTTTGACAGTACTTTTGACAGTACTTTTGACAGTACTTTTGACACCCTAAAAGCCCACATTCCCTTAAAGGCCCACATTCCCTTAAAGGCCCACATTCCCTTAAAGGCCCACATTCCTCTGTTCTCTGATCTGTTCTGATGTTGTTTCCTCGTCTCAAACCTGGAGAGTGTATCATGTGACCGCTCTGACCAATCAGAGCGAGAGCCTGAGCGGAGAAGCTGAAGCTGAACATTAAACAGATGAAGGTTTGAAAAAGTGAATAATTTGCAAAAGATCGACACAAAAGTCAACAGGTCTGTGACATGTAGATGCCTTGTGTTTTTGAGGCGGCCCATGGTGTTTCTGAGGCGGCCCATGGTGTTTCTGAGGCGGCCCATGGTGTTTCTGAGGCGGCCCATGGTGTTTCTGAGGCGGCCCATGGTGTTTCTGAGGCGGCCCATGGTGTTTCTGAGGCGGCCCATGCAGCGTGTGTCAGACTCTGGTCCTCGTCTTCATTGTGTTCACACAAAGGCAGGATTTCCTCTAAAACCACATCATATAAAAAGTGAAAAACAAAAACATCCTGCTGTTCACTCGCTCTGGCTCACGTGTCTATGACGTCATGATGACGTCATGATGACGTCATGATGATGTCACTATTATCCTGATGGCCTAATACTATAATGTGAGTGAGTGACAGGTCTTTACCCTCCAGACGGGACGTCCCAGCAGATTTATACAACCTGAGGATCTGCCCCGATCCTCAGAGTCTAACGAGACAAATAAAACCAGAACAAACTGATTCATGTGAGATGTTCAAATGTCTCCTCCTCAAAATCAAACCTGAGTCGTTTTGTTTCATTCACATGTTTGAGTCACACTTTATTATTCGTCTGTCTCCAAACGCTCTGTTCCACCTTGTGATGTCATCAGGTGGTAGTTTTTAACAGCTCCTTTTACCTTTAGTTCAGTCGAGATAAGTGACAACTCCAGGACTGAAATGATCCAGATGATTCTAGTGAAGGTGGAGTTTAAAAACACAGTGGAGCACTTCCTGTATCACCACATGATGACATCACAAGGTGGAACAGAGTGTTTTCAGTCTAAATCTGCAGGTTTGTGTTAAACATGTGAATGAAACAAAACACAGCTCCAGGTTTGAGACGAGGAAACAACATCAGAACAGATCAGAGAACAGAGGAATGTGGGCCTTTAAGGGAATGTGGGCCTTTAAGGGAATGTGGGCCTTTAAGGGAATGTGGGCCTTTAAGGGAATGTGGGCCTTTAAGGGAATGTGGGCCTTTAGGGGAATGTGGGCCTTTAGGGTAATGTGGGCCTTTAATGGAATCTGGGCCTTTAAGGGAATGTGGGCCTTTAGGGTAATGTGGGCCTTTAAGGGAATGTGGGCCTTTAAGGAAATGTGGGCCTTTAAGGGAATGTGGGCCTTTAAGGGAATGTGGGCCTTTAAGGAAATGTGGGCCTTTGAGGTAATGTGGGCCTTTAAGGGAATGTGGGCCTTTAAGGGAATGTGGGCCTTTAAGGAAATGTGGGCCTTTGAGGTAATGTGGGCCTTTAAGGGAATGTGGGCCTTTAAGGAAATGTGGGCCTTTAAGGGAATGTGGGCCTTTAGGGGAATGTGGGCCTTTAGGGTAATGTGGGCCTTTAAGGTAATGTGGGCCTTTAAGGTAATGTGGGCCTTTAAGCCTGCCTTGGCCCAGTACACACATGTTGTATGAGAGTTCAGAGTCTGCTACTGTCGTGTTATATTTATTGTTTTGCTGTCAGAGAAACAGGAAGTGCGCACATGCTAACAGTCGTTATGGTCACGAGCCTGAGGTGACAAGCTCAAAGTGTTTATGAAACCCTGCAGTGAATAGCGGAACTGCAAATGAGACAGTTCTGTTTTTCACATTTTAAAGCAGTAAAATGAGGCACAGAGCGAGTCTGAAATATGATTCAAGATCTTTTATTAAACTTGACTCTGATTTGGTCTCGTCTTCTGCAGGTTTGATCAGTCAGTGTCATTTCTAGTAGATTTAATGAAGGATAGAATAATATTTAGTGCCTCTCAGGAAAAAACTTAACCTGCCACTGTCAAAAGTGCAAAAACAGAAGCCCAAAGCCGCTGAAAAGAAGCAGACATGGCAACACCAGGGCACAGACGCAGTGGAGTCAGACTGACCAACCTCACATCACAAACAGAGGCCCCCAAAACCCCCCAGAAGCCCCAGAGAACCCCCCAAGAACCCCCCCCGAGAACCCCCCAAGAACCCCCCCGAGAACCCCCAGAGAACCCCCCGAGAACCCCCCCCGAGAACCTCCTGAGAACCCACCAAGAACCCCCCCGAGAACCCCCCAGAGAACCCCCCCCCCCCCCCCCCCCGAGAACCCCCCAAGAACCCCCCCGAGAACCCCCCCCGAGAACCCCCCCCGAGAACCCCCCAGAGAACCCCCCCCCCCCCAGAGCCCCCCCCCAGAACCCCCCAAGAACCCCCCCGAGAACCCCCCAGAGAACCCCCCCCGAGAACCCCCCCAGAACCCCCTCGAGAACCCCCCCCCCCCCAAGAAACCCCACCAAGAACCCCCCCGAGAACCCCCCCAGAGAACCCCCCCCGAGAACCCCCCAGAACCCCCCCCCCCAAGAACCCCCCAGAGAACCCCCCAGAGAACCCCCCCGAGAACCCCCCCGAGAACCCCCCCGAGAACCCCCCCGAGAACCCCCCCGAGAACCCCCAGAGAACCCCCCCGAGAACCCCCAAGAACCCCCCAGAGAACCCCCCCCCCAGAAACCCCCCCGAGAAACCCCCCCGAGAACCCCCCCGAGAACCCCCCCCCCGAGAACCCCCAAGAACCCCCCCGAGAGACCCCCCCCGAGAAACCCCCCAGAGAACCCCCCGAGAACCCCCAGAACCCCCCTGAGAACCCCCCTGAGAACCCACCCCACCACATATAAACCAATCCTGTAGAACAGCTTTCTTTCACCTGCGTAATATTGCCAAAAATCAAAAATCTTGTCTAAAAGTGACGCTGAAAAACTTATCCATGCATTTGTTACATCAAGGCTAGATTACTGTAACTCCTGACTAGTCTCTTGCCCTAAAAACTCTATAAAAAGCTTTCAGCGAGTTCAAAATGCAGCAGCCAGGCTCCTAACAGGAACTAAGAGAAGAGACACATCACCCCAGTGCTGGAGTCCCTTCACTGGCTTCTGTCGAGTTCAGAATCAAATTCAAAGTTCTCCTCCTGACATATAAAGCCATAAAGGGCGTGGCCCCGTTGTATCTGCAAGATGCTATAGTACCATACCACCCAAACAGAGACTCCGCTCCCAAAATGCTGGACTATTGGTGGTTCCTAGAGTGACTAAAAGCACAGTAGGAGGGAGAGCTTTCACTTACCAAGCTCCTGTGGAATCAGCTCCTTCCCATGTTAAAGAGGCTCCACAGTCTCTACATTTAAGACCAGGCTTAAAACGTTTCTCTTTGAAATAGCTTATGGTCAGGACCAGAAATAAACCCTGTAGTTTTAGTCAGGCTGCCTAGGGATAGTCATGCTGGGGGAAGTATGGTAACCTGAGCACTATCCTCTTTTTCCTCCTGTTTTCCCTCAACAACATTTACTATTCAGTCTGTTCATTGCTATTCACATGTTGTCCCCCCCGCTCCCCTCTGGGGAGTGGAACTGTTTCAGACGCCTGGCCACTGACCGCCTGGTGATGGCTGGACTCTAGATCTTCTTGCCTGAATGGACGGCTCGTTGGGCTCTGGCCCTACAGACTTGAACTGGATACGCCTTAGAAACCTCCAGGTTTCTCCTTTTCCCACTGGGTTTTTGGAGTTTTTCCTTTGGAGAAGGAGGGTCTAAGGACAGGGGATGTTCTGGAACAGTTATTCATTGCTTGTTTTCTGTTGATTAATCTTCTTGTCTGTTTCTGTTTCATTGTTGATTTTCTGATTCTGTTGGTTAATCATCTCCATGTTCAGCCCTAAGAGGCGACTGCTGTCGTGATTTTGGGCTTTACAAAAATAAATTGAATTGAATTGAATTGAACCCCCTGAGAACCCTCCGCCCACACATGTGGGGTTAAAGTGGAGGTTAAGGTGGAGGTTAAGGTGGAGGTGACGGGGAGGAGTCCATCACGTGTGGATCACGTCCAGTTTGGTTTGAGACTTGGGTCATGAACAAATCACTGACGTGTGAAATCTGTCAGTGGGTCGTGACTCAGATGTTTGATCATGGCAGACTGCTGCAAAAATATATCAACACGGCTGCGAACGGCGAGGCGACGGCGAGGCGTGGCGAAAGGCGACGGCGATACGGCGACACGGCGAGGCACGGCGACGGTGCGGCGACGGCGAGGCGACGGCGAGGCGTCGGCGAGGCGTCGGCGAGCTCACGGCGAGGCGACGGCGAGGCGGCTGCGAGGACCCCAAGCTGAGCTGTGGGGCAATGAGCCCACACCAGCTCGCCGCCGCTGTCCGCGGGCAACGCCAGAGAAATGGGGAGTCCAGGTCCTCTCAAGGAGTTAGGTTCAGAGCCCAAACTGGAGGTGAGGCCGACTGTATC
>JAIEZT010000019.1:32394270-32446770 GCA_019594935.1 Periophthalmus modestus | reverse complement strand
TCCTGCAGTTACTCCTGTAGTTACTCCTGTAGTTACTCCTGCAGTTACTCCTGTAGTTACTCCTGTAGTTACTCCTGCAGTTACTCTCGTAGTTACTCCTGCAGTTACTCCTGTAGTTACTCCTGTAGTTACTCCTGCAGTTACTCCTGTAGTTACTCCTGCAGTTACTCCTGTAGTTACTCCTGCAGTTACTCCTGTAGTTACTCCTGCAGTTACTCCTGTAGTTACTCCTGCAGTTACTCCTGCAGTTACTCCTGTAGTTACTCCTGTAGTTACTCCTGCGACTGCTCAAACTAAAAGGCCCTTGTGTTTTCATGTTTTCACCTCCACATGGTGCAGTCAGTAGTGAGTCTAATTCAGGAGCAGCTCCTCGTGTTACTCCTGCTCTGAGCTCGGGGGAGGAGTGGGCCTCGGGGAGGGGGCGGGGGGAAGGACCACGTGGGAGGAGTCAGCACACAGCTCACAGAAAGAGCCGAGGAGGCGCAGAGTCGCACAGAAGCCCAAGTTAGTGGCACGAATGATCAGTTTGTCCCATAGAAGTGACACGACGGGCCGCTCTCAGCGTGGACTTTTTCTGGATTTAACTTGGCACCAAAAACTGGATTTTCACTTTTCAAACTCAGACGAAAACCAGGAAGAAGAGACGAGGAGACAGAGTGAAAAAGAGTGAGAGAGTGAGAGAGGAAGAAGAGAGTGAGGGGAGCAGAGGTTTTAACACTTTCCATAAACGGGCTGTGAGCGAACGGGGCAGAACGGGGCAGGAGCTCAGGGGGAGAAAGAGAGAGAGGAGGTGAGGAGGAGGTGAGGAGGAGGCAGAGGAGGAGGGGAGGAGGTGAGGAGGAGGTGAGGAGGAGGAGGTGAGGAGGAGGTGAGGAGGGGAACATAGGGGAGGTGAGGAGGAGGAGGCAGAGGAGGTGAGGAGGAGGAGGAGGTGAGGAGGAGGTGAGGAGGGGAACATAGGGGAGGAGGAGGAGGCAGAGGAGGTGAGGAGGAGGGTGAGGAGGTGAGGAGGAGGTGAGGAGGAGGAGGTGAGGAGGGGAACATAGGGGAGGTGAGGAGGAGGCAGAGGAGGTGAGGAGGAGGTGAGGAGGAGAGGAGGAGGTGAGGAGGAGGTGAGGAGGAGGTATGGTGGGACAGCTCAGATCTATATTCTCGCTGATGCTGACGCTGTTCCTCCTCCTGAGCCTCCTCACAACACTCATCTGGTACACGTACAACGACAGGTAAATACTGCATTTACTACTACCACTACTACGTCTACTACTACTACTGCTACTACATACTTCAACTGCGATCTGTGTTAGGGTAACTAATACTACATACTACTATTACCAGTGATGGAAGAATACTGAAAACGAGTATTCAGATACTTATTCTTGCTACATGTTTTCAGATACTTCACATCACTACTAGTACTAGGCCACAGTATGATAGTACTGTTACTACTCTTACTTACAACTCCTACCACTGAATACTGTACTAGTGCTATTACTACTTGTGTGTTTACTACAGCAGTTGTTTTTACTTCTGTGTCATTACTCCTTATTTAAAAGAATCATTTCAGACTGAGTCTCGTGTCTCTTTAGTTTGTCGGTAAAATGAGTCTCACTTTTGTCGTATGAATAAAGAGTAAAAGAGCCAGAGAGTCTTTTGAACGACTCTTTGAAATGGATCCAAAAGATTCGGATCGTATAAAAGAGCCGAACGTCCCGTCACTAACCAGCTCCACATTAAACTTCCACAGTCTGAGATGTTGGACAGTGACTTCAGATCTGAGACCCTGAAGTCGTCGTGAGTCTGACCCAGAGCCAAACACAAACTTTAAATCTGTCACAGATCGGAGACGTTTCACTGCTCGTCCAGGCCCCTCCTTCAGCTCTGGTCCATCTCCCAGTTTCAGTCACATGAAGTTTAGTCAGATCTGCTCCACAGTCTGGTTATATAAATGTACAGAGCTACAAACAGGAAGTGATCATGGGGCACTTCCTGCTCCATCGACTCTGGCTCCAATTCACTGTCTATATAAAAAACATGTGTCTCTCTCTGTCTCTGCTGTCAGACTCATGTTGGTCTTAAATGTTCGTATTAACCCTCTACATGATCCTGGGGTTTTTATTTCACGTCTGTGTCTGTAAATCAACATATGAACATTAATAACAGACACATCCTCCTCGTCCTTCTGTCCCCGACGTCGCTCCTGTTAGTGTTAGCAACAGGTTTTATTGACAGCGTTGCTTAGCGCCTGCTCTGTGTTAAACCAGTGGTGTGGACGGGAGGGGGTGTTACCTTCACCAGCCTTCGCTCCTGATTGGCTCTTTGGTTGCTATGATACTCGAGGTCAGAATCACAAATATGAAACTTTGCTCCAGATCGTCCCTGTTCCCGCTCGAGCCTCGTCCCTGTTCCCGCTCGAGTCTCGTCTCTGTTCCCGCTCGAGTCTCGTTTCTGTTCCCGCTCGAGTCTCGTCTCCTGTTCCCGCTCGAGTCTCGTCTCCGTTCCCGCTCGAGTCTCGTCTCCGTTCCCGCTCGAGTCTCGTCCCTGTTCCCACTCGAGTCTCGTCCCTGTTCCTGCTCGAGTCTCGTTTCTTCCCGCTCGAGTCCGTCTCCGCGAGTCTCGTCCCTGTTCCCGCTCGAGTCTCGTCTCCTGTTCCCGCTCGAGTCTCGTCTCTGTCCCGCTCGAGTCTCGTCCCTGTTCCCCGCTCGAGTCTCGTTTCCTGTTCCCGCGCTCGAGTCTCGTTTCTGTTCCCGCTCGAGTCTCGTCTCTGTTCCCGCTCGAGTCTCGTCTCTGTTCCCCGCTCGAGTCTCGTCTCCGTTCCCGCTCGAGTCTCGTCTCCGTTCCCGCTCGAGTCTCGAGTCTCGTCTCCGTTCCCCGCTCGAGTCTCGTCTCTGTTCCCGCTCGAGTCGTCGTTCCTGCTCGAGCCTCGTCTCTGTTCTCTCGTCTCCGTTCCCCCTCAAGTCTCGTTTCCCCTGCTCGAGTCTCGTCTCCGTTCCCCGCTCGAGTCTCGTCTCCGTTCCCGCTCGAGTCTCGTCTCTGTTCCCGCTCGAGTCTCGTCTCTGTTCCCGCTCGAGTCTCGTTTCTGTTCCCGCTCGAGTCTCGTCTCCGTTCCTGCTCGAGTCTCGTCTCCGTTCCCGCTCGAGCCTCGTCTCCGTTCCAGCTCGAGCCTCGTCTCTGTTCCTGCTCGAGCCTCGTCTCTGTTCCTGCTCGAGTCTCGTCCCCCTCGAGTCTCGTCTCTGTTCCTGCTCGAGTCTCGTCTCTGTTCCTGCTCGAGTCTCGTCTCTGTTCCTGCTCGAGCCTCGTCTCTGTTCCTGCTCGAGTCTCGTCGTCTCTGTTCCTGCTCGAGTCTCGTCTCTGTTCCGCTCGAGCGTCTCGTCTCTGTTCCCGCCAGCTCGAGCCTCGTCTCTGTTCGAGTCTCGTCTCTGTTCCAGCTCGAGTCTCGTCTCTGTCTCTGTTCCTGCTCGAGTCTCGTCTCTGTTCCCGCTCGAGTCTCGTCTCTGTTCCTGCTCGAGTCTCGTCTCTGTTCGAGTCTCTCGTCTCTGTTCCTGCTCGAGTCTCGTCTCTGTTCCCTGCTCGAGTCTCGTCTCTGTTCCTGCTCGAGTCTCGTCTCTGTTCCTGCTCGAGCCTCATCTCTGTTCCTGCTCGAGTCTCGTCTCTGTTCCTGCTCGAGTCTCGTCTCTGTTCCTGCTCGAGTCTCGTCTCTGTTCGAGAGTCTCGTCTCTGTTCCTGCTCGAGTCTCATCTCTGTTCCTGCTCGAGTCCTCGTCTCTGTTCCTGCTCGAGTCTCTCTGTTCCCGCTCGAGTCTCGTCTCTGTTCCCGCTCGAGTCTCGTCTCTGTTCCCGCTCGAGTCTCGTCTCTGTTCCCGCTCGAGTCTCGTCTCTGTTCCCGCTCGAGTCTCGTCTCTGTTCCTGCTCGAGTCTCGTCTCTGTTCCTGCTCGAGTCTCGTCTCTGTTCCTGCTCGAGTCTCGTCTCTGTTCCTGCTCGAGTCTCGTCTCTGTTCGCTCTCGAGTCTCGTCTCTGTCTCTGCTCGAGTCTCTCGTCTCTGTTCCTGCTCGAGTCTCGTCTCTGTTCGAGTCTCATCTCTGTTCCAGCTCGAGTCTCGTCGAGTCTCGTCTCTGTTCCCTGCTCGAGTCTCGTCTCTGTTCCAGCTCGAGTCTCGTCTCTGTTCCTGCTCGAGTCTCATCTCTGTTCCTGCTCGAGTCTCTGTCTCTGTTCCTGCTCGAGTCTCGTCTCTGTTCCTGCTCGAGTCTCGTCTCTGTCGTCTCTGTTCCTGCTCGAGTCTCGTCTCTGTTCCTGTCTCGTCTCTGCTGCTCGAGTCTCGTCTCTGTTCCTGCTCGAGTCTCGTCTCTGTTCCTGCTCGAGCCTCGTCTCTGTTCGAGTCTCGTCTCTGTTCCAGCTCGAGTCTCGTCTCTGTTCCTGCTCGAGTCTCGTCTCTGTTCCTGCTCGAGCCTCGTCTCTGTTCGAGTCTCGTCTCTGTTCCAGCTCGAGTCTCGTCTCTGTTCCTGCTCGAGCCTCGTCTCTGTTCCTGCTCGAGTCTCGTCTCTGTTCCTGCTCGAGTCTCGTCTCTGTTCCTGCTCGAGCCTCATGTGCCTGGAGCCGCTGTGACGTCACACTGTTGAGAGACAATATCAAACTAACACTGGACTCTGCTCCTAACACTGAATGACTCTTTACGCAGAGGATAAATGTGGGCCAGTCTCATGTGATCGGCCCACTGGCCCACTGGCCCACTGGCCCACCGGCTTAGACTCTGTTAAAACAAATGAATGAACCTAGTATTCCCACAATGAGCTGCTGTAAACTCTAAAGATGAAACCTGTGATGCTTTACGAGGCGTTTTCTCTCTGCGTGTGATGGATCATAATGTCTGATCTGGAACAGTCACTTTCTCTTTAAGACTTTCACTTCAGAACGAGTCGGCGCCGCTGCAGATGTAAATAATGTTGAGCCAGTTTGTAAATGAGCTCGTCCTGCTCAGGTTTTATAAAAGTTACACTTACTTAAATAAATGCTCCAATTTGAATCTTATCAGTCGTGTTTGAGCAGAGTCACAAACACAAATGTTTTAAATGACTTTTTCTCCGCCCTCGATGATTGTGTAGATTGTGTATCTCTGTTCACTTGATGATTGTGTAGATTGTGTAGATTGTGTATCTCTGTTCACTTGATGATTGTGTAGATTGTGTAGATTGTGTATCTCTGTTCACTTGATGATTGTGTAGATTGTGTAGATTGTGTATCTCTGTTCACTTGATGATTGTGTAGATTGTGTAGATTGTGTATCTCTGTTCACTTGATGATTGTGTAGATTGTGTAGATTGTGTATCTCTGTTCACTGATTAACTGAAGCTTTTGTTTCAGTCGACTTGAAGCGTCTGAAACATTTTGGGTTTGACTCTGCTTCATGTGATTGTTTCCAAAATGATTTTTCAAACAGAGCCCTGCAGCCAATGGGTTTAAATCATGATTTTAACTTTAAGTGAAGGAGTACCCCAGGGCTCAATCTTGGTCCCCATACTTTTTACTATATCTATTAATTTCATTGGCTGGAATTTAAGAGAAAGCCTCATACATTTAGATGCACGTGATGCTTTAAAACTGAAGCAAGATTTGAATGAAATCCACTTTAATAATCTGGGGATAAACATTTATACTGTTCTCACACTGTTCTAACACTGTTCTAACACTGTTCTAACACTGTTCTAACACTGTCCTCACACTGTTCTAACACTGTTCGAACACTGTCCTCACACTGTTCTAACACTGTCCTCACACTGTTCTCACACTGTTCTAACCCTGTTCGGACACTGTCCTCACACTGTTCTCACACTGTTCTAACACTGTTCTAACACTGTCCTCACACTGTTCTCACACTGTTCTAACACTGTTCTAACACTGTCCTCACACTGTTCTAACACTGTCCTACACTGTTCTAACACTGTTCTCACACTGTTCTAACACTGTTCTAACACTGTCCTCACACTGTTCTAACACTGTCCTCACACTGTTCTAACACTGTCCTCACACTGTTCTAACACTGTTCTCACACTGTTCTAACACTGTTCTAACACTGTCCTAACACTGTCCTCACACTGTTCTAACACTGTTCTAACACTGTCCTCACACTGTTCTAACACTGTTCTAACACTGTTCTCCTGTGGGAGGCGCGGTCGAGCAGTGGGGCTGATGTTCTGTGTTTTGGGTGTTCATAAGCGTGTTCATGAGCGTGTACATAAGCGTGTTCATAAGCGTGTACATAAACGTGTTCATGAGCGTGTTCATGAGCGTGTACATAAGCGTGTTCATAAGCGTGTTCATGAGCGTGTACATAAGCGTGTACATAAGCGTGTATATAAGCGTGTTCATGAGCATGTACATAAGCGTGTTCATAAGCGTGTACATAAGCGTGTACATAAGTCTGTTCATAAGCGTGTACATAAGCGTGTACATGAGCGTGTACATAAGCGTGTACATGAAGCGTGTACATAAGCGTGTACATAAGCGTGTACATATACATGCGCGTGTACATAAGCGTGTACATGAGCGTGTACATAAGCGTGTACATGAGCGTGTAAATAAGCGTGTTCATAAGCGTGTACATAAGCATGTACATGTGTTCATAAGCGTGTACATAAGCGTGTATATAAGCGTGTTCATGAGCGTGTACATAAGCGTGTACATAAGCGTGTTCATAAGCGTGTACATAAGCATACATAAGTGTGTACATAAGCGTGTGTACATAAGCGTTGTACATGAGTGTGTACATAAGCGTGTACATAAGCGTGTACATAAGCGTGTTCATGAGCGTGTACATAAGCGTGTTCATAAGCGTGTACATAAGCGTGTACATAAGCGTGTACATAAGCGTGTACATAAGCGTGTACATAAGCGTGTACATAAGCGTGTACATAAGCGTGTACATAAGCGTGTACATAAGCGTGTACATGAGCGTGTACATAAGCGTGTACATAAGCGTGCGTACATAAGCGTGTACATAAGCGTGTTCATAAGCGTGTACATAAGCGTGTACATAAGCGTGTACATAAGCGTGTACATAAGCGTGTACATAAGCGTGTTCATAAGCGTGTATAAGCGTGTACATGAGCGTGTACATGAGCGTGTACATAAGCGTGTACATAAGCGTGTACATAAGCGTGTACATGAGCGTGTACATAAGTACATAAGCGTGTACATAAGCGTGTACATAAGCGTGTGTACATAAGCGTGTTCATAAGCGTGTTCATAAGCGTGTACATAAGCGTGTTCATCGCGTGTACATAAGCGTGTACATAAGCGTGTACATAAGCGTGTACATAAGCGTGTACATAGCGGTGTTCATAAGCGTGTACATAAGCGTGTACATAAGCGTGTACATAGCGCGTGTACATAAGCGTGTACATAAGCGTGTACATAAGCGTGTACATAAGCGTGTTCATAAGCGTGTACATAAGCGTGTATAAGCATAAGCGTGTACATAAGCGTGTACATAAGCGTGTACATAAGCGTGTACATAAGCGTGTTCATAAGCGTGTACATAAGCGTGTACATAAGCGTGTTCATAAGCGTGTACATAAGCGTGTACATAAGCGTGTTCATAATAAGCGTAAGCGTGTTCATAAGCGTGTACATAAGCGTGTTCATAAGCGTGTGTACATAAGCGTGTTCATAAGCGTGTTCATAAGCGTGTACATAAGCGTGTTCATGAGCGTGTTCATAAGCGTGTTCATAAGCGGTGCGTGTTCATAAGCGTGTACATAAGCGTGTTCATAAGCGTGTACATAAGCGTACATAAGTGTGTACATAAGCGTGTTCAAAAGCGTGTTCATAAGCGTGTACATAAGCGTGTTCATAAGCCTGTACATAAGTGTGTTCATAAGCGTGTACATAAGTGCACAAGCGTGTTCATAAGCGTGTACATAAGCGTGTACATAAGCGTTCATAAGCGTGTTCATAAGCGTGTACATAAGCGTGTACATAAGCGTGTGTACATAAGCGTGTTCATAAGCCTGTACATAAGCGTGTGCGTCATAAGCGCGTTCATAAGCGTGTTACATAAGCGTGTACATAAGCGTGTACATAAGCGTGTTCATAAGCGTGTACATAAGCGTGTTCATAAGCGTGTTACATAAGCGTGTACATAAGCGTGTTCATAAGCGTGTACATAAGCGTGTACATAAGCGTGTTCATAAGCGTGTACATAAGCATGTTCATAAGCGTGTTCATAAGCTGTACATAAGCGTGTGTACATAAGCGTGTACCTGAGCGTGTACATAAGCGTGTACATGAGCGTGTACATGAGCGTGTTCATAAGCGTGTTCATAAGCGTGTTCATAAGCGTTTACATAAGCGTGTTCATAAGCGTGTACATGAGCATGTACATGAGCGTGTCATAATAAGCGTGTTCATAAGCGTGTGTACATAAGCGTGTTCATAAGCGTGTACATAAGCGTGTTCATAAGCGTGTTCATAAGCGTGTACATAAGCGTGTTCATAAGCGTGTACATAAGCGTGTACAAGTGAGCGTGTACATGAGCGTGTACATAAGCGAGTACATAAGCGTGTTCATAAGCGTGTACATGAGCGTGTACATGAGCATGTACATGAGCGTGTACATAAGCGAGTACATAAGCGTGTTCATAAGCGTGTACATAAGCGTGTTCATAAGCGTGTACATAAGCGTGTTCATAAGCGTGTTCATAAGCGTGTACATAAGCGTGTTCATAAGCGTGTACATAAGCGTGTTCATAAGCGTGTACATGAGCGTGTACATGAGCGTGTACATGAGCGTGTTCATGAGCGTGTTCATAAGCGTTTACATAAGCGTGTTCATAAGCGTGTACATAAGCGTGTACATAAGCGTGTACATAAGCGTGTACATAAGCGTGTACATGAGCGTGTTCATAAGCGTGTACATAAGCGTGTACATAAGCGTGTTCATAAGCGTGTTCATGAGCGTGTACATGAGCGTGTACATAAGCGTGTTCATAAGCGTGTACATAAGCGTGTACATAAGCGTGTACATAAGCGTGTACATGAGCGTGTTCATAAGCGTGTACATGAGCGTGTACATGAGCGTGTACATAAGCGTGTACATAAGCGTGTACATGAGCGTGTTCATAAGCATGTTCATAAGCGTGTTCATAAGCGTGTTATCTGTACACATGCAGAGCCGTGACTCTGAGCCTGTTTTCAGTATCTTCTTGTGTCTGTTGTGTAAACGAGCCTGATAAGAAAACGGTTGTTTCTGGAGTTTATCTTCATCAAACCGAACACGGCTCTGAAGGATCTGCTCACGGCGCTTTAAAAACTGGAACATTCTGAAGTCCTAAAAATGAGCCATATAAATATGAACCGTCTGGAGGAAGTCTGAAACTTTGAAACTTTGCAATAACCTGAAATTCACACAACTCGTCTATTTCAACTTGACCTGACTCTAGAAATGAAAATAAAGGCAGACTTAGACGTTTAAATGTCTTCTGATTAGAGCTGGAATAAAAGTGTGTTTTTACATTGTTTTATGGGATGAAATAATAAGAAAATTTTAAGTTTTTAGTATTTATTTACCCGTGATTTTGGCATTTTAATCCACTGTACAGTTCTGACTTGATGACAAAGTTCTGACCATGATCACAAAACTAGTTTATATAGTTTAATTATTTCAGTTTGAACAAAGTCACTGTAAAAACTGTGGCCGTTTTGTCTCTTTAAGAGTCTGACTCAAGCGTCGATAGAACTGATAACCTGCCTTCGGACATCAAAATTCAACAGTTCAACAGCCTCCCTCAGATAACACCACAGGCACAAGCTAACTCTCATTAGCATTAGCATTAGCATTAGCATTAGCCAACAGTTTTTCAGTGAGTCTCTCACCTGTTTGTGTAAAACTCACAGGACCATGAGCTCGGTCTGACCTCAGGAAAATGATTTGGGATTTTTTCTTGAGTTTCAGACGATCTTAAAACTTTTTTGGCCATGTTTGCTAATGTGTGCATCGCGCATGGTAACAAAACATTCCTTCATAGACATATATGCAGTACACCCCAGCGTGACGTCACTGCAAAGTTCAGTTGATTCAATTCAATAAATTTTTTTGAAGCCCAAAATCACAACAACTGTCGCCTCTGACCCTCCTCCTGCAGCGTCCCACAGCGCCCCCTGTCCTCAGACCCTCCTCCTGCACTGTCCCACAGCGCCCCCTGTCCTCAGACCCTCCTCCTGCACTGTCCCACAGCGCCCCCTGTCCTCAGACCCTCGTCCTGCAGCGTCCCACACAGCGCCCCTGTCCTCAGACCCTCCTCCTGCACTGTCCCACAGCGCCCCCTGTCCTCAGACCCTCCTCCTGCACCGTCCCACAGCGCCCCCTGTCCACAGACCCTCCTCCTGCACTGTCCCACAGCGCCCCCTGTCCTCAGACCCTGCACTGTCCCACAGCGCCCCCTGTCCTCAGACCCTCCTCCTGCACTGTCCCACAGCGCCCCCTGTCCTCAGACCCTCCTCCTGCACTGTCCCACAGCGCCCCCTGTCCTCAGACCCTCCTCCTGCACTGTCCCACAGCGCCTACTTCACCTACTTCAGTTTTTACTACAGATTTTACCATTACTATAAGAAATACTTCTACCACAAATACTCCCATGAGTTTTACTAACACCAACACTTTTAATGGAGATGATACTTATACTGCGCCCCCTATAGTTCAAGCTACAGCGAGTACAACTACTGTGGTACAACCTCCTGTAGTATCCCTTCTAATACTATCTGCAACTAGTACTCGCAGAACTACTTTAAACAAAACCGTCACTGTCTGAGTACTTTGTGTCTTTAGGAGGGTCACGGCTCAAGCATCGAAATATCTGAAATTCATCCCACGTTCACAACTAAACACAACTTATACAAAAATAACCTGCCCTCTTGTGGTTTGGATGTCAAAATGCAACATGTCCAACAGACGAGTGAACTTCCCCAGGACCAGCTCCGTCTCTGGGTGAGATCAGACTTTCATACTGGTCCTGGGCCTGTGCCAACGACCGAAAGTAACTGACCCACGGACTTTTCACAATTCACAGATAAACTGAAGCTGGAGTAAAAGAATCTGTTTTCCTGCAGAACTGCAGCAGGTTAAATATGAAACCTGCAGACGAGACTAAAGCCGCACACGTCAAACCAGAGGCAGGGGTAAAGTCCTGGGACGTACAGTAAACACACACAGGGCCTCAGAGCGGCGCAGAGTCGACAGTTTACAAAACAGAACCAAAAAGAACCACAGAATCTGTCCATTCAGTCCAGAAAAAAGAAATGGATATGGATTTAATGTTATCAAATCTGAATAAAAACCAAAGTAAAAAAGGTGGAGAAGCAGAGTGAGACGTCACAGCTTCAGCTCCAACTGAAGATCATCGAGGAGCAGAGACACGAGTGTCACAGCAACAAAGAGCCAATCAGGAGCGAGGATGATGAAGGTCACGCCCCTTCAGCCCAGAGGGAGCAGGCGCCTAGCAACACTGTCAATCAAACCTGTTGCTAACGCTAACAGGAGCGACGTCGGGACAGAAGGACCTGATGTGTCTGTTATTAATGTTCATATGTTGATTTACAGACACAGACGTGAAATAAAAACCCCAGGATCATGTAGAGGGTTAATACGAACATTTAAGACCAACATGAGTCTGACAGGGACAGAGAGACACAGTTTTTCATTTATATAAACAGTCTATGTGGAGAATGTAAACCTCCACCAAGGCGCTGGTCTTATCTCGCATCAGTATTAAATGATATAAACTGCCCCACACTGAAGTCAAACTCAAGCTGCTGTTTCTTTAGCTTGGAATGTCCCACAGTATGACATTAAGTGTATTTATCTCCATGGAGACAAGTGACATCACCACGACAAAGTTACACGTCAGATCTGCGAGAGGCAAAGGTCTGGACGTGGCTCTTTGGGTCTTTGGTCGTTCAGAGTAAATCTCCAGACGTTCTCAGGCCTGTCATTGTAGACTTTACATAAACATAAATAGTGATCACGTCTCTGGGATGAGCTGCTGAAGTATAATTGTGTCTGTGGCAACGGATTCAGCTGAGCTCAAATAAAACACAGGCTGCGGTTTAAAGCTGCACTGTGTAACTTCTCGGGCGGAGCATACTCAGCTGCTGGTCTCCATGGAGATGTTATTGTCTTAGTTCCTCTGCGGCGAATCGGTCATAAGACAATCTGAATATACACGATAAACGATAATATCGAAACTGACTCGAAACACAAGAGCCGATTCTGTGATGAGTCTTTTTTATTCAAACTTTTATGACTTAAATCTGATCAAATCGACACAAAATAATGAAAATGTCCCAGTGGAGCAAAGAAAAAGTAACACGAGAAATGTCTGAATCTAAATACAGTTCAACGAGACGTCGACCTGTGACTGGAGAAAACACTCGATCCATTTTCATTGTGACTCGCCTCTCCACAGATCTGTGACCTGGGTCTCAAGGCATCTCTGGTTTGTCTCCATGGAGATTTTAATGTCGTACTGTGGGACATTCCACAGACCTGACCAGCAGGAGTCAGTTACATATGAGCAAAGTCCAAACCTCTGTGTTAAAGTGTAATGTTCAACGTGACTTTACAACAGCCCAGAGTGAGACACGCCACAGAGTGAGACACGCCACAGAGTGAGACACGTCACAGAGTGAGACACGCCACAGAGTGAGAGGAACACGCCACAGAGTGAGACACGCCACAGAGTGAGACACGTCACAGAGTGAGACACACCACAGAGTGAGAGGAACACGCCACAGAGTGAGACACGTCACAGAGTGAGACACGCCACAGAGAGAGAGGAACACGTCACAGAGTGAGACACGCCACAGATTGAGACACGTCACAGAGTGAGACACGCCACAGAGTGAGAGGAACACGCCACAGAGTGAGACACGCCACAGAGTGAGACACGCCACAGAGTGAGACACGTCACAGAGTGAGACACGTCACAGAGTGAGACACGCCACAGAGTGAGACACGCCACAGAGTGAGACACGTCACAGAGTGAGACACGCCACAGAGTGAGACACGCCACAGAGTGAGACACGCCACAGAGTGAGACACGTCACAGAGTGAGAGGAACACGCCACAGAGTGAGACACGCCACAGAGTGAGACACGTCACAGAGTGAGACACGCCACAGAGTGAGACACGCCACAGAGTGAGACACGCCACAGAGTGAGACACGCCACAGAGTGAGACACGCCACAGAGTGAGACACGCCACAGAGTGAGACACGCCACAGAGTGAGAGGAAAACGCCACAGAGTGAGACACGCCACAGAGTGAGACACGCCACAGAGTGAGACACGCCACAGAGTGAGACACGCCACAGAGTGAGACACGCCACAGAGTGAGACACGTCACAGAGTGAGACACGCCACAGAGTGAGACACGCCACAGAGTGAGACACGCCACAAAGTGAGACACGTCACAGAGTGAGACACGCCACAGAGTGAGACACGTCACAGAGTGAGACACGCCACAGAGTGAGACACGCCACAAAGTGAGACACGTCACAGAGTGAGACACGCCACAGAGTGAGACACGCCACAGAGTGAGACACGTCACAGAGTGAGACACGCCACAGAGTGAGACACGCCACAAAGTGAGACACGTCACAGAGTGAGACACGCCACAGAGTGAGACACGCCACAGAGTGAGACACGTCACAGAGTGAGACACGCCACAGAGTGAGACACGTCACAGAGTGAGACACGCCACAGAGTGAGACACGCCACAGAGTGAGACACGTCACAGAGTGAGACACGCCACAGAGTGAGACACGTCACAGAGTGAGACACGCCACAGAGTGAGACACGTCCACAGAGTGAGACACGCCACAGAGTGAGACACGTCACAGAGTGAGAGGAACACGCCACAGAGTGAGACACGCCACAGAGTGAGACACGTCACAGAGTGAGACACGCCACAGAGTGAGACACGCCACAGAGTGAGACACGCCACAAAGTGAGACACGTCACAGAGTGAGACACGCCACAGAGTGAGACACGCCACAGAGTGAGACACGCCACAGAGTGAGACACGTCACAGAGTGAGACACGCCACAGAGTGAGACACGTCACAGAGTGAGACACGCCACAGAGTGAGACACGCCACAGAGTGAGACGTCACAGAGTGAGACACGCACAGAGTGAGAGGAACACGCCACAGAGTGAGACACGCCACAGAGTGAGAGGAACACGCCACAGAGTGAGACACGCCACAGAGTGAGACACGTCACAGAGTGAGACACGCCACAGAGTGAGACACGTCACAGAGTGAGACACGCCACAGAGTGAGACACGCCACAGAGTGAGACACGCCACAGAGTGAGACACGTCACAGAGTGAGACACGCCACAGAGTGAGACACGCCACAGAGTGAGACACGCCACAGAGTGAGACACGCCACAGAGTGAGACACACCACAGAGTGAGACCCGTTACAGAGTGAGACACGTCACAGAGTGAGACACGCCACAGAGTGAGACACGTCACAGAGTGAGACACGCCACAGAGTGAGAGGAACACGCCACAGAGTGAGAGACACGCCACAGAGTGAGACACATCACAGAGTGAGACACGCCACAGAGTGAGACACGTCACAGAGTGAGACACGCCACAGAGTGAGACACGCCACAGAGTGAGACACGCCACAGAGTGAGACACGTCACAGAGTGAGACACGCCACAGAGTGAGACACGCCACAGAGTGAGAGAGGAACACGCCACAGAGTGAGACACGTCACAGAGAGTGAGACACGCCACAGAGTGAGACACGCCACAGAGTGAGACACGTCACAGAGTGAGACACGTCACAGAGTGAGACACGCCACAGAGTGAGACACGCCACAGAGTGAGACACGTCACAGAGTGAGACACGCCACAAAGTGAGACACGCCACAAAGTCAGACACGCCACAGAGTGAGACACGCCACAGAGTGAGAGGAACACGCCACAGAGTGAGACACGCCACAGAGTGAGACACGCCACAGAGTGAGACACACCACAGAGTGAGACACGCCACAGAGTGAGACACGCCACAGAGTGAGACACGCCACAGAGTGAGAGGAACACGCCACAGAGTGAGACACGCCACAGAGTGAGACACACCACAGAGTGAGACACGCCACAGAGTGAGACACGCCACAGAGTGAGACACACCAGAGTGAGAGGAACACGCCACAGAGTGAGAGGAACACGCCACAGAGTGAGAGGACACGCCACAGAGTGAGAGGAACACGCCACAGAGTGAGACACAGCCAGAGAGTGAGACACGCCACAAAGTGAGACACGCCACAAAGTCAGACACGCCACAGAGTGAGACACGCCACAGAGTGAGACACACCACAGAGTGAGACACGCCACAGAGTCAGACACGCCACAGAGTGAGACACGCCACAGAGTGAGACACGCCACAGAGTGAGAGAGGAGTGTTTGTTTGATTCGCTGTTTTCAAGCTGTTTAAATGTAATTTTCCCCTGTAGTGATTTGCCAAATATGGAATAATTTTTCGTTCTTGTCTCGTTCTGGACAGTCTGTGTCACTATTTGAACATTTTAGTTGAGTAAATGTGAAAATGCCTCACACTCTTTCTCTTTCTCTGCAGTAAAACTGAGCCGAGGAGCCGGTCTCCACAGAAGCAGCTCGTGCCGGACTCTGACGACTCTGGTGGATGCAGGTACTTCAGCTTCAGACTGATCACAGCTCTGGTCTTACACGTTCTGAGCGTCTCAAGTATTCACCATGATGACTTCACAAGCTCGTTTCCCTGTTTTCAGAGGCAGAGTTTGTCGTCATGGTGATGCTAACGACAAATCAAACGCTAACCTCCTGATTCCCACTCAATAAAAATGTTTTTCTAATTAGATTCAGACACAGACAGTTTTTAAACAGAAGAATCAGACAAATGAGTCACAAACACCTGGTGCAGCCCCTTTACCTCCAGTGACGGTGGCTCAGTTGGTAGAGCGTTTGTCCACTGATCTGAAGGTTGGCAGTTTGAATCCCGCTCTCAACATGAACAATAGAGATAAAGCGTCAGACCCACTGACCCACAGGCTGACGGTGTGATTCCAGCTCTCACAGACGGAGCTGTTGTTGTGTCCTTGGGGGTTTTCCACAGGCTCATGTGAGTTGGTGGTGACTGTAGCCTGAGCTGCCCTGGGGCAGACTCACCAGAGTGTGGCTGCCTATCTCTGATCACCATCAATAGCTCACACTCCCCTGTTTCATACCAGGAAAAGTGTCTTGCCTAAGGACAGTGTGAGATTCAAACCACCAACTGTCAGACTGATGGACAAGTGTTCGACTTCAGCTGAAACAAAAACATAAAAACATTAAAAACATTAAAATATCGTTGGAGCTGTTCAGTTTATGTATCGACCTCCTCCCTCTGTTCCTCCTCCTCCGTCTGTTCCTCCTCTTCGTCTGTTCCTCCTCCATCTGTTCCTCCTCCGTCTGTTCATCCTCTTTGTCTGTTCCTCCTCCGTCTGTTCCTCCTCCCTCTGTTCCTCTTCCGTCTGTTCCTCCTCCATCTGTTCCTCCTCCGTCTGTTCCTCCTCCCTCTGTTCCTCCTCCGTCTGTTCCTCCTCTTCGTCTGTTCTCCTCCGTCTGTTCCTCCTCCGTCTGTTCATCCTCTTTGTCTGTTCTCCTCCTCCGTCTGTTCCTCCTCCCTCTGTTCCTCTTCCGTCTGTTCCTCCTCCGTCTGTTCCTCCTCCCTCTGTTCCTCCTCCGTCTGTTCCTCCTCTTCCGTCTGTTCCTCCTCCCTCTGTTCCTCTTCCGTCTGTTCCTCCTCCGTCTGTTCCTCCTCCCGTCTGTTCATCCTCCGTCTGTTCCTCCTCCGTCTGTTCCTCCTCCGTCTGTTCCTCCTCTTCGTCTGTTCCTCCTCCGTCTGTTCCTCCTCTTCGTCTGTTCCTCCTCCGTCTGTTCCTCCTCCGTCTGTTCATCCTCTTTGTCTGTTCCTCCTCCGTCTGTTCCTCCTCCCTCTGTTCCTCTTCCGTCTGTTCCTCCTCCGTCTGTTCCTCCTCCCTCTGTTCCTCCTCCGTCTGTTCCTCTCTCCGTCTGTTCCTCCTCCCTCTGTTCCTCTTCCGTCTGTTCCTCCTCCGTCTGTTCCTCCTCCGTCTGTTCATCCTCTTTGTCTGTTCCTCCTCCCTCTGTTCCTCCTCCGTCTGTTCCTCCTCCGTCTGTTCCTCCTCCGTCTGTTCCTCCTCCGTCTGTTCCTCCTCCCTCTGTTCCTCTCCGTCTGTTCTCCTCCCGTCTGTTCCTCCTCCCTCTGTTCCTCTCCGTCTGTTCCTCCTCCGTCTGTTCCTCCTCCGTCTGTTCATCCTCCTCTGTCTGTCCTCCTCCTCGTCTGTTCCTCCTCCGTCTGTTCCTCCTCCGTCTGTTCCTCCTCCGTCTGTTCCTCCTCCGTCTGTTCCTCCTCCTCTGTCTGTTCCTCTTCTTCCGTCTGTTCCTCCTCCGTCTGTTCCTCCTCCCTCTGTTCCTCCTCCGTCTGTTCCTCCTCCCTCTGTTCCTCCTCCGTCTGTTCCTCCTCTTTGTCTGTTCCTCCTCTTCCGTCTGTTCCTCCTCCGTCTGTTCCTCCTCCGTCTGTTCCTCCTCTTCGTCTTCCTCCTCCTCTTCCGTCTGTTCCTCCTCCGTCTGTTCCCTCTCCCTCTGTTTCTCCTCCGTCTGTTCCTCCTCTTCGTCTGTTCCTCCTCCCTCTGTTCCTCCTCCCTCTGTTCCTCCTCCATCTGTTCCTCCTCTTCGTCTGTTCCTCCTCCCTCTGTTCCTCTTCCGTCTAGTCCTCCTCCGTCTGTTCCTCCTCCGTCTGTTCCTCCTCCCTCTGTTCCTCCTCCCTCTGTTCCTCCTCTTCGTCTGTTCCTCCTCTTCCGTCTGTTCCTCCTCCGTCTGTTCCTCTCCGTCTGTTCCTCCTCCATCTGTCCTCCTCTTTCGTCTGTTCCTCCTCCCTCTGTTCCTCTTCCGTCTGTTCCTCCTCCGTCTGTTCCTCCTCCCTCTGTTCCTCCTCCTCCGTCTGTTCCTCTCTCCCTCTGTTCCTCCTCCGTCTGTTCCTCCTCTTCGTCTGTTCCTCCTCTTCCGTCTGTTCCTCCTCCGTCTGTTCCCTCCTCCGTCTGTTCCTCCTCTCGTCTGTTCCTCCTCTTCCGTCTGTTCCTCCTCCGTCTGTTCCTCCTCCGTCTGTTCCTCCTCCGTCTGTTCCTCCTCCCTCTGTTCCTCCTCCGTCTGTTCCTCCTCCCTCTGTTCCTCCTCCATCTGTTCCTCCTCCGTCTGTTCCTCCTCCGTCTGTTCCTCCTCCGTCTGTTCCTCCTCCGTCTGTTCCTCCTCCTCTGTGTTCCTCCTCCCTCTGTTCCTCCTCCCTCTGTTCCTCCTCTTCGTCTGTTCCTCTTTTCTGTTCCTCTTTGTCTGTTCCTCCTCTTCGTCTGTTCCTCCTCCGTCTGTTCCTCCTCCCTCTGTTCCTCCTCCCTCTGTTCCTCCTCTTCGTCTGTTCCTCTTTGTCTGTTCCTCCTCTTCATCTGTTCCTCCTCCATCTGTTCCTCCTCCCTCTGTTCCTCCTCCGTCTGTTCCTCCTCCTCCGTCTGTTCCTCCTCCCTCTGTTCCTCCTCTTCCCTCTGTTCCTCCTCCATCTGTTCTCCTCCTCCCTGTTCCTCCTCCCTCTGTTCCTCCTCTTCGTCTGTTCCTCCTCCCTCTGTTCCTCCTCCCTCTGTTCCTCCTCCCTCTGTTCGTCCTCCATCTGTTCCTCCTCCCTCTGTTCCTCCTCCCTGTTCCTCCTCCCTCTGTTCCTCCTCCCTCTGTTCCTCCTCCATCTGTTCCTCCTCCCTCTGTTCCTCCTCCATCCCTCCTCCCTCTGTTCCTCCTCCCTCTGTTCCTCCTCCCTCTGTTCCTCCTCCCTCTGTTCCTCCTTCCTCCTCCTCTGTGTTCCTCCTCCCTCTGTTCCTCCTCCCTCTGTTCCTCCTCCCTCTGTTCCTCCTCCCTCTGTTCCTCCTCCATCTGTTCCTCCTCCCTCTGTTCCTCCTCCATCTGTTCCTCCTCCCTCTGTTCCTCCTCCCTCTGTTCCTCCTCCCTCTGTTCCTCCATCTTTAGGTCGATTATGAAACGCTCTGATCTGCTTCTCGTTTCTTTCACAGTGAGATTATCTCCAAAGTGGTGAAAGATTATTCTCCCACGTGGAAAAAACAAGACGAGAACTTCAACAGATTCAGGTAAAGGTCACAGTCGTTTCTTTTGAAGTGGAAACATGGGACTTTTCACCAAGAAACAAAACACGAAAGGAATTTAAATGTGACTCATCTGGAGAACAACGCTGACCTGATCTGAGAAAAGTCTTATTCTGAAAGTGTAGAAAGTGTAATCTCATAACAGCTGGTCAAAGATTTACTGTGACCTTTGACCTTTGACCCTCAGTGCAGCCTTTGTTCCTGTTGATATGTTAATATTTGTGTTACCACCACAGTCTGTTTATATAAATGCACAGAGCTAACCTGCTAGTACCGCGCTACAAACAGGAAGTGATCATGGGTGCACTTCCTGCTCCATCGACTCTGGCTCCAGTTCACTTTTTATTGAAAAACTGTCTCTCTCTCTGTCCCTGTCAGACTAATTTTGGTCTTAAATGTTCGTATTAACCCTCGACATGATCCTGGGGTTTTTATATGAACATTAATAACAGACACATCAGGTCCTTCTGTCCCCGACGTCGCTCCTGTTAGCGTTAGCACAGGTTTAATTGACAGTGTTGCTAAGCGCTCGCTCCCTGTTAAACCAGTGGTGTGGGCTGAAGGGGCGTGACCTTCAACATCCTCTCTCCTGATTGGCTCTTTGTTGCTCTGCTCCTCGATGCTTCATGTGGAGCTGAAGCTGTGGAGACGTCTCACTCTGTCACTTCTTTACACTCTGTGGTTTCCGCTCTGGTCTAGCTCTAATTTCAAATCCATTATCCTTTTTTTTTTTTTTTTTAATCTTTTTAAACTCAATATTGTAAACGTTTATTGTAAGTTTGACCTGAGCTGGAGACGGGAAGATTGTATATAAGAATCAAATCATATCAATTTCACAAATATGTTTTTACTCTTACTTGAGTCATGTCTTGGACTTTGTGCTTGTACTTGAGTAATATTATTTGAAGTGACTGATACTCGAGTACATGTTTGATCCTTCAGGGCCCAGCTGACCTCCCGGTGCGATGGTTTTCATAAGGCCATAGTCTCACAGACCAACACTCCAGTGGGAACCAGACTCATCTACGACGGAGAGAAGAAGAAAAGTATTCAGGTCAACAAGGACCTCTTCAACACGTTCCTGAAGGTGTGTACTAGTACTGCATTCTGTCGTTACGGTAGTAGTAGTATCGTAGTCATAGTAGTAGTTGGTATTTCAGCAGGACACTCAGGCTCGCTGCTTCTTTCTTCACCTGTGGCTGATACATAAAACCACGAGCAGTTTATTTTTGGTGAGAGGATCAGACTTTTACTCAGAACTGGACCCACAAAAACACGATGGTTTGTTTGGACAGAGATACGTAACATCACAAACAGCCCCGCCCCCAAGAACTCCCAGACCAATCAGACGCCACCACAGAGAGTTCCAAACATGTTTTCAAAGTATCAGATTTACACAGCCCACATTACCTTAAAGGCCCACATTATCTTAAAGGCCCACATTACCTTAAAGGCCCACATAATCTTAAAGGCCCACATTATCTTAAAGGCCCACATTATCTTAAAGGGCCCACATTACCTTAAAGGCCCACATTATCTTAAAGGGCCCACATTACCTTAAAGGCCCACATTATCTTACCTTAAGGGCCCACATTACCTTAAAGGGGCCCACATTACCTTAAAGGCCACATTCCTTAAAGGCCCACATTACCTTAAAGGCCCCACATTACCTTAAAGGCCCACATTACCCACATTCCCTTAAAGGCCCACATTCCCTTAAAGGCCCACATTCCCTTAAAGGCCCATTCATTCCCTTAAAGGCCCACATTAAAGGGCCCACATTAAAGGCCTTAAAGGCCCACATTCCCTTAAAGGCCCACATTACCTTAAAGGCCCACATTAACCTAAAGGCCCACATTCCCTTAAAGGCCCACATTACCTTAAAGGCCCACATTAACCTAAAGGCCCACATTCCCTTAAAGGCCCACATTACCCTTAAAGGCCCACATTCCCCTTAAAGGCCCTTAAAGGCCCACATTCCCTTAAAGGCCCCTAAAGGCCCACATTCCCTTAAAGGGCCACATTACCTTAAAGGCCCACATTCCCTTAAAGGCCCACATTCCCTTAAAAGGCCCATTCCCTTCCACATTACCCTAAAGGCCCACATTCCCTTAAAGGCCCACATTACCTTAAAGGCCCATATTACCTTAAAGGCCCACATTCCCTTAAAGGCCCACATTCCCTTAAAGGCCCACATTCCCCTAAAGGGGCCACATTCCCTTAAAGGCCCACATTCCCTTAAAGGCCCACATTACCTTAAAGGCCCACATTACCCTAAAGGCCCACATTCCCTTAAAGGCCCACATTCCCTAAAGGCCCACATTCCCTTAAAGGCCACATTCCCTTAATTCCCTTAAAGGCCCACATTCCCTCCCTTAAAAGGCCCACACATTCCTCTGTTCTCCCTGATCTGGCCCACATTCCCTGGCCCACATGTTTAAAGGCCCACATTCCCTTAAAGGCCCACGTCTCAAACCTGGAGCTGTGTGATTGTTTCATTCAAACATGTTTTGTTTAACAACACAAACCTGCAGATTTAGACTGAAAACACTCTGTTCCACCTTGTGATGTCATCATGTGGTGATACAGGAAGTGCTCCACTGTGTTTTTAAACTCCACCTTCACTAGAATCATCTGGATCATTTCAGTCCTGGAGTTGTCACTTATCTCGACTGAACTAAAGGTAAAAGGAGCTGTTAAAAACTACCACTTGATGACATCACAAGGTGGAACAGAGCGTTTGGAGCTGTGGAGATATAGACAGAGGAGGGAACAGAGTTAGAATATAGATTAAAACTACATTAAACTAGGTCCAGAACTAATCTTCAGAGCAAAGTATTTACCAGGAAAATCCAGGGTTAAACCAGGTTTAAACAAGAAAAAAAGGCTAACAAGGTTTAAAAGACTAATCAAGCTAACAATGCTAACAAGGCTAACAAGGCTAACAATGCTAACAAGGCTAACAAGGCTAACAAGGCTAACACAGCTTTTACCCAAAGACTTTACCAACAACATCAGCATGAAATACGCTAAAGAGTACGGAAAATGATTAGAAAATTCTCTGATTCATAGAAAAATATGAATATAAACATCTTTAAAAATCAAACAGAAATTGATTATTTACACTGTTCCTTTGCTACATTTTGTACATTTTTCAGCTGAGATCACCGTATTTCCTCACCTCATAAATGTTGTAGTTTCTTCTGATTCATTCTGAGCAGAACCTGAGCCTAAAGCAGAACAGAAACTAGACACAAAGCAAACTTCTTCTTCAAGTTGTTCCCAAAACTTTAAACCAGTCGCCCGAGCCGTGAGCATCCTCTGTCCTACAAAGGAGCCGTGAGCGTCCTCTGTCCTACAGAGGAGCCGCGAGCGTCCTCTGTCCTACAAAGGAGCCATGAGCGTCCTCTGTCCTACAAAGGAGCCGCGAGCGTCCTCTGTCCTACAAGAGGAGCCGCGAGCGTCCTCTGTCCTACATAAGAGCCGTGAGCGTCCTCTGTCCTACAAAGGAGCCGCGAGCGTCCTCTGTCCTACAAAGGAGCCGTGAGCGTCCTCTGTCCTACAAAGGAGCCGCCGTGAGCGTCCTCTGTCCTACAAAGGAGCCGCGAGCGTCCTCTGTCCACAAAGAGCCGCGAGCGTCCTCTGTCCTACAAAGGAGCCGCGAGCGTCCTCTGTCCTACAAAGGAGCCGTGAGCGTCCTCTGTCCTACAAAGGAGCCGCGAGCATCCTCTGTCCTACAAAGGAGCCGCGAGCGTCCTCTGTCCTACAAAGAGCCGCGAGCGTCCTCTGTCCTACAAAGGAGCCGCGAGCGTCCTCTGTCCTACAAAGGAGCCGTGAGCGTCCTCTGTCCTACAAAGGAGCCGCGAGCGTCCTCTGTCCTACAAAGGAGCCGCGAGCGTCCTCTGTCCTACAAAGGAGCCGCGAGCGTCCTCTGTCCTACAAAGGAGCCGCGAGCGTCCTCTGTTCTACAAAGGAGCCGCGAGCGTCCTCTGTCCTACAAAGGAGCCGCGAGCGTCCTCTGTCCTACAAAGGAGCTGTGAGCGTCCTCTGTCCTACAAAGGAGCTGTGAGCAAAGACTTTGATCTGATGAGTAAAAGGCTCTAAAGGTTTTCAGTCTAAACCAGGGGTCTCAAAAGGAGCAAATTAGCTGGGGGCCGCTGGAGGCAGAGTCGGGGTGAGGCTGGGCCGCACCCCCCCCCCCCCCCCCAAAAAAAAAAAAAAAAAAAAAAAAAAAAAAAGTAATTTTTATTTACAGTACAGTAAGAGTATTTGCTGTCTTTCTATAATACTGTGCTTGTTTTTTTTTTCTACAGGTTTGAACTTTGAGAGTGTTTAAAAAAGAGAGAACTGTGAGAAATGATGTTTGAGCTCGTCTGACGGTGCGACCCTATAATTGGTCCGGGTTACCGGGGACTGTTATTACGGTTGCCAGGTGTCACTATGTGACGCAGACACAGGAGGAGCACTGAGCTCTTTACTTTTCTTTTATACCGCCGTGTAAACCATCACTTTGATTTATTTTGTCAGAGAGAGACCTCATATGAACTCTCTAAGTGCCACTGACGTGCGTGTGTAAATATATGAATATATTTATGTACATTTATATATGTGTAATATCCCACTGAACAGAGTTGTGTTGTGAACGCAACGCGCTCGGGCGAATGTGGCGTGTGCTCAATAGAAACGAGGCACCAGGCACAGAATATAACCCTCCATGGCCTTTGCTACAGTAACTTTCACTCAATGAGAAATGTTTCTCTGCATCAAACCGATGTCCCCGCCCCCAGAGCCATATACCCCACCGTGATTGGGCCTTCAGCTCCGCACACAACACTGTAAAGTGCCACATGTCAAAATCGCCGCATTAACATTAAAGTTTCATATCAAGGCGGGGGCCGCAAACTACAGGCCTGAGGGCCGCAATTGGCCCGTGGGCCGCGAGTCTGAGACCCCTGGTCTAAACACCTGGAAGAAGTTTTAAAAGTGGCCCTCACACTTGAGTTTGTTCTGTTTTTCACTTCAGTTCAGAGTCTGTGGTGTTTTCAGAGGTTCTTATAAATGAGGCGTCCTTGAGCAAGACACTTAACCCCCTCTGCCCAGTGAGAAGAGCCATTTCACATGAACTTTAGGACATCAGCAACTCCAGATGATTCTAGTGAAGGTGGAGTTTAAAAACACAGTGGAGCACTTCCTGTATCACCACATGATGACATCACAAGGTGGAACAGAGTGTTTTCAGTCTAAATCTGCAGGTTGGCCTTAAACATGTGAATGAAACAAAACACAGCTCCAGGTTTGAGACGAGGAAACAACATCAGAACAGATCAGAGAACAGAGGAATGTGGGCCTTTAAGGGAATGTGGGCCTTTAAGGGAATGTGGGCCTTTAGGGTAATGTGGGCCTTTAAGGTAATGTGGGCCTTTAAGGTAACGTGGGCCTTTAACCCTTTGTGGGCCGTCAGCGAATCATAAACGTCATAAACGGCTCTGACTTCCTGTTTCGTGCGTCTTTCGGCGCCGGCTCTTTCCTGTTTGCACATTTTGCAGAAGTTAAACTTTAACCACAGACTCACGACAGGAGCCAAAAAAAACAACAGCACATCAGTCTGAAGAATTTAAACTTTATGGAGAATTTATAGAAGCAAAAACTCAAAATGTCTCTGGAAAGAGGAGGTCACGAGGAGGTCACAGAGAGGTCACGGGAAGGTCACAGAGAGGTCACGGGGAGGTCACAGGGAGGTCACAGAGAGGTCACAGAGAGGTCACGAGGAGGTCACAGAGAGGTCACGGGAAGGTCACAGAGAGGTCACGGGAAGGTCACAGAGAGGTCACGAGAACAGAGAGGTCACGAGGAGGTCACAGAGAGGTCACGGGAAGGTCACAGAGAGGTCACGGGAAGGTCACAGAGAGGTCACGAGGAGGTCACAGGGAGGTCACGGGGAGGTCACGGGGAGGTCACGGGGAGGTCACGAGGAGGTCACAGAGAGGTCACAGAGAGGTCACAGAGAGGTCACGAGGAGGTCACGGGGAGGTCACAGAGAGGTCACGGGGAGGTCACGAGGAGGTCACAGAGAGGTCACAGAGAGGTCACAGAGAGGTCACGAGGAGGTCACGGGAGGTCACGGGGAGGGCCTGAGGCACTGAGCCGTCCCTCCTCCTGAACACTCCGGGACATTTAAATACTTCTTTTGTTCTTGTTTCCAGGACAACCCCTTTTCCAATAAGAGTCTGGACACTTGTGCTGTTGTTGGAAACGGAGGGATTCTGGCCAATAGCAGCTGTGGAGAGGCCATAGACTCCGCCCACTTTGTGATCAGGTGACACACATCAGACCTGTCCATCAAACTGGACTCTTCAGACTTTTCTCGAGTTCTCGTCGTCTCCGTCTCGTTTCCTCTCTCTGGAGTCGTATCTGGAGAGATTCGTGGACGTTTAGACGATTATGTCACTGAAACAACAACTGTCGAGCACGATTATCCCCAAAATACTCAAAATCTACTTTATTATATGAAAAAAAACATTGGCTACTTCAAATAAACAGCAGAATGTCGTTTTTTGGTCCAAATGTGAAAATGTGCTGCTGTGACGTGCTCTGTCCATAGGGGGCGCTGCAGATACACCACTCTCCAGCGACGTCAGTGGATTTGTTTGTTTTCTGAACAGGTTTTAGATGAATATTGTGATTAAAAATGTGTAAATTAAAACAGAACAATCCACAGATGAGAACCATAGAGACACAAGGGGCAGATTTAAACATAATAATGTGATTTTATTTTTATTTTTCAGGTGTAATCTTCCTCCTTTAGGAAACGACTTCAGGAAACATGTGGGGAACAGGACGGACATGGTGACTGCAAACCCCAGCATCTTCATGGAAAAGTGAGACTGGATCAGATTTGATCTTTACTCTGTGTCGTTCACTTTTCACACGTCGCCTTGTACTTAGTTTTTTTCATTTTAATCTAAAACATGTTTGAGTTTTTAGTTCATTAAGTTTATTTTTGTTTGCTGCGTGACGTTTGTTTGTTTATAGTTTTAACCGGTCACGTCGTTAGCGTCAGTGTCGTTAGCTTCAGTGTCGTTAGCTTCAGTGCAGTTAGCTTCAGTGTTGTTAGCTTCAGTGTGGTTAACTTCAGTGTGGTTAGCTTCAGTGTGGTTAGCTTCAATGTCGTTAGCTTCAGTGTCGTTTGCTTCAGTGTCGTTAACTTCAGTGTCGTTAGCGTCAGTGTCGTTAACTTCAGTGTCGTAAAGTTCAGTGTCGTAAGTTCAGTGTCGTTAGCGTCAGTGTCGTTAGCGTCAGTGTCGTTAGCTTCAGTGTCGTTAACTTCAGTGTCGTTAGCGTCAGTGTCGTTAACTTCAGTGTCGTAAAGTTCAGTGTCGTTAGCGTCAGTGTCGTTAGCGTCAGTGTCGTTAGCTTCAGTGTCGTTAGCTTCAGTGTCGTTAACTTCAGTGTCGTAAAGTTCAGTGTCGTTAGCGTCAGTGTCGTTAGCGTCAGTGTCGTTAGCGTCAGTGTCGTTAGCTTCAGTGTGGTTAGCTTCAGTGTCGTTAACTTCAGTGTCGTAAAGTTCAGTGTCGTTAGCGTCAGTGTCGTTAGCGTCAGTGTCGTTAGCTTCAGTGTCGTTAGCTTCAGTGTCGTTAACTTCAGTGTCGTAAAGTTCAGTGTCGTTAGCGTCAGTGTCGTTAGCGTCAGTGTCGTTAGCTTCAGTGTGGTTAGCTTCAGTGTCGTTAACTTCAGTGTCGTAAACTTCAGTGTCGTTAGCGTCAGTGTCGTTAGCTTCAGTGTCGTTAGCTTCAGTGTCGTTAACTTCAGTGTCGTTAACTTCAGTGTCGTTAGCGTCAGTGTGGTTAGCTTCAGTGTGGTTAACTTCAGTGTGGTTCGTTCAGTGTGGTTAGCTCATTGACGTTAGCTTCAGTGTCGTTTCAGTGTGGTTAGCTTCAGTGTGGTTAACTTCAGTGTGGTTAACTTCAGTGTGGTTCGCTTCAGTGTGGTTAGCTTCATTGTCGTTAGCTTCAGTGTGGTTAGCTTCAGTGTGGTTCACTTCAGTGTGGTTAGCTTCATTGTCGTTAGCTTTAGTGTCGTTAGCTTCAGTGTCGTTAACTTCAGTGTGGTTAGCTTCAGTGGGGTTAGCTTCAGTGTGGTTAGCTTCAGTGTGGTTAGCTTCATTGTCGTTAGCTTCAGTGTGGTTAGCGCCTCCTTCAGACAGATATAAGTCAGTGTCCAGCAGAATCTGAGCAGAACTGAAGAAGCAGCCAAACGTCTTCACTCTAAAACTTTTGTCCAGTGACAGAATAGTTCTTGTTCTTGTTGTCTTTTTTACGTTCCAGAGGCTAAGCTAACTCGTTTGCTGTTGTTTTCAGATTTGGGGGGCTAATGGGTCGCCGGCGCCCGTTTGTGGAGAGTCTAAACGTTTATGGAAACTCCCTGCTGCTGATTCCCGCCTTCTCCTACGGCCACAACACGCCGCTGTCCATGAGAGCCTTTTACTCCATCGAGGACTTCAGGAGCCCGATCCGCCCCATTTTCTTCAACCCCGAGTACCTCCAAAAACTGGCGACGTTCTGGCGGTCGCAGGGCCTCCGAGCGGTTCGCCTTAGCACGGGGCTAATCATGGCTAGCTTAGCGCTGGAAGTCTGTAACAACGTGCATCTGTTTGGATTTTGGCCCTTCAGTAACCACCCGTACGGACTCGCGCCGCTCACCAATCACTACTACGACGACCGGCAGACGAAGAAGAAGTTCCACGCCATGCCGGCCGAGTTCGAGCTGCTGCTGAAGCTGCACCATCAGGGAGTCGTCCATCTTCACCTGGGACAGTGTCCGAAACGCCATTAACCCTTGAAGACCAGAGCGCCTCCTGCTGTGATGAAGAGGAACAGTTTTCAGTCCAGAGACGAGACTCGGTGGTGGAACTGAACAGAGTAAAAGTTTTATGTATCTGTACTTTACTGAAGTACATTTACAGTGTGTACTTTTACTTTTACTTGAGTACATACTGAGAGCAGTATCTGTACTTTTACTCCACTACATTTTTGAACTTGAAAAGTAAAAGTATTTTTTTTATTGTGGGGGTTTATTTTTCACACGTTCAGAATCTGAACAAAACAAAAATAAACAAAAACAGAATAAACAAATCTATTAATGCAGATATTTGTGTTTCAGACAAATTCATTTAATTTCATACATTTGAAGATTTATAAGACTCATAATCTGCACAAAATACTTTTACTTTTTACTCTTTAAGTACATTTTAAATGGGTACTTTAATACTTTTACTCAAGTCGATTTTTTCATGTGTTTTACTTGAGTCTTCTCTGACACTTTTCCCTCGGCTCTGATTTCAGTGACACTGGTGAAATGAAGGAGGTTTTATTTTTCATCATTTTGAAAATTGTTTGTGTCATTAGTTGTTCACAGGGTGGTGCACTGTGGGCGGTGCACTGTGGCCGGTGCACTAGGGGGCGGTGCACTGTGGGCGGTGCCCTGTGGGCGGGGTGGTGCACTAGGGGGCGGTGCACTGTGGGCGGTGCCCTGTGGGCGGTGCACTGTGGGCGGTGCACTGTGGGCGGTGCACTGTGGGCGGTGCCCTGTGGGCGGTGCACTGTGGGCGGTGCCCTGTGGCCGGTGCACTAGGGGGCGGTGCACTGGGCGCTGTGCACTAGGGGGCGGTGCCCTGTGGGTGGTGCACTGTGGGCGGTGCCCTGTGGCGCGGTGCACTGTGGGCGTGCCCTGCACTGCACTAGGGGGCGGTGCACTGTGGGCGGTGCACTAGGGGGCGGTGCCCTGTGGGCGGTGTATAGATCTACGGCTCTGGTTCAAACACTGTTTTTCAGGCCTGTGATATTTTTCCTGGGCGGCTCCTCAGACCCACATCCTCAAATATAAGTTTGTCGTCAAATATAAGTTTGTCCCAACGATGGACGAGGTCGAGGACCAAACGGAGCAGGTCCTGGAGACAGTCCGGAGTCTCTCTTCTGTAAAGTCAAAGTTATTTCTACAGCACGTTTACTACACGCTAAAAACATTCAGTACATATATAAAAATATAATAAAATACTACAAATCTACAGCTAAAGGTGAAAGAAGAAATGTGTCAGAGCAGATGTAAGACTGTAGAGGGCGCTAGAGAGGGAGCAGCTCTGAATTAAAGCAGGTTTTCTGACCCCTCTGACCTCAGTCCTTTTGACTTCTGACTCTGAGCTGAAACATGCCTCTGTTCTCACGTCCATGAGCTTTACCCGGGGCCGGGACGTGAGGCAGCAGCCTGAGCAGACGCCCACACTTCCTCTCCAGGCCCTCCCAGGCTCTCCCAGGTCCTCCCAGGCCCTCCCGGACTCTCCAGGTCCTCCCGGGCTCTCCCGGGCTCTCCCAGGCTCTCCCGGGCCCTCCCAGGCTCTCCAGGCTCTCCCAGGCTCTCCCGGGCCCTCCCAGGCTCTCCAGGCCCTCCCGGGCTCTCCCGGGCTCTCCCGGGCCTCTCCAGGCTCTCCCGGGCCCTCCCAGGCTCTCTCAGGTCCTCCCAGGCCCTCCCGGACTCTCCAGGTCCTCCCGGGCTCTCCCGGGCTCTCCCAGGCTCTCCCGGGCCCTCCCAGGCTCTCCAGGCTCTCCCAGGCTCTCCCGGGCCCTCCCAGGCTCTCCAGGCTCTCCCAGGCTCTCCCGGGCCCTCCCGGGCTCTCCCAGGCTCTCCCGGGCCCTCCCAGGCTCTCTCAGGTCCTCCCAGGCCCTCCCGGACTCTCCAGGTCCTCCCAGGCTCTCCCGGGCTCTCCCAGGCTCTCCCAGGTCCTCTCCCGGGCTCCCTCCGGACTCTCCAGGCTCTCCCAGGCTCTCCCAGGTCCTCCCAGGCTCTCCCGGGCCCTCCCAGGCCCTCCCGGACTCTCCAGGCCCTCCCAGGCCCTCCCGGACTCTCCAGGCTCTCCCGGGCCCTCCCAGGTTGAGAGATGTAGTCCCTGTGCTCTGAGCTCATCCCTCTCTCTAACAGGAGAGCGCCCCCTACCCTCCAGAGGAAAAGTGTTTGACATCGTCGCTTGTTCCTCTGAATCTCGTGCCGTAAACAGGGTCAAGTCTCTGTTTTTGATCTTGTGCCCATCTGTTGCCGTGGTTACCTGTGTTCGCTGATCTTCCGTCTCGTCCGTCCGTCCGTCTGGGTTTAATTGTTTGGACGATAAAATGCCACATAGCAACATTACATCACAACATTGTTGTTGGTCGATGTTTGGATCATCTCCATGACAACGCCGCCTCCTTATAAGGCCGTCAGGTGTGATGTCACTTCCGGGTCCAAGGCGCATCAGCTGATTGAAAACAACGGACCTGTTTAAATCTCCTGAGCTCCTCCTCTCCTGGACTGAGCTCTGACCACACACTGTAAAAGAGAAAAACCTTCTGTCAACTGGACAAAAACCTCTCGAGTTCATCCAGGTGAGTTCAGCCCCTTCAGCTCTCACCAAAACTGAAGAGACGTCATCAGTCCCGTGGCTCCGAGGGTCAGTCACACGAGAGGAACAAGGTCGAAAAAAGAAGAATATTCAGCCAAAACTCAGACACAGGCAGAACATGCAAACTCCAGTCTACAGACCGAGGCCCCGTTTGGCCCAGGGCCCACAGTCCTGGGCCCTGGGCCACGTTTTGAGAACCACAGTCAAAGAGCAGAGACGGCGCCGTGTGAAAGACGTTTGCACTGAAGCCGAAGGTCAAAGGTCAAAGCCTTAATGTTTAGATCATATTTATTATTATGAACATTAATGTTGGGACGGATGTTCAGAGTGAGATTCTAGCGCCTCCTGTGGTGAGACTCCTCCAGTCACAGGATTTTAGTTTGAAAAAGTGAAATACCTCGAATGTCTTAGCTCCGCCCACACTGAATGTAACAGGAGAGAAATGGATTCTGGGTAAATAAATGTTCTTCAATGAAACGTGTCTTTTCTTTTTCTTTTAAAACCTCTGAGCCATTCCGGGTCATTTTGGTGAAATTTCCTTTGTTCTGACTTCTCCAAATTAAAATGACTGTTACTGAACCATAAGTCGTATTTACACAAGTTTAGGTCTTTGTAAAGGAAACATCCTGTAGTTTTACCCTCAGGTCAGAATCACTGTGAGTTTGTCTGGTAAGTATTTATACACTTTGGAACACACATAAAAAATGATTTTTCTCATCCTCGCCTAAATTTTTTTGTAAAAATGAAGGTGGAGAAAGCTGCAGTAGGAGCTGGGGACAAAAATACACCATATTTTACAATTGAAAACATTGTTGACCTCTCACATTTCAGATTTGAGGTCAATCTATAAAAAAATGAGATTTCTACACTATTTTATTATGACTAAATCCAGGCGTTTTATGGAGGGACTTTTGATGTATCCAAGTTTATCCAAACCTCTCCAAAAATGAGACATTTGGAGAACGTTTGGAAAAACTGCAATAACTTTTGAATAAAACCCACAGACAAGTGAGGCTCTCCACTGAAACTTACACTTAGAGGAATCAGTATCTGCACTGATGAGGCTCTATGACTTATGTACATTATATATCAAAAACATAATATAAAATACATATTTGTTTATGAAATATAGTCAAAACAAGTGGTAGGGGTCAAAATAAATATATATTTACAAACTCCACACACTGCAAACAGTGAACAAACACACACTGTGAACAGCAGTGAAAAGCTCACTGTACATGATTATGGCTCGTCCACAAAATGGTGAAAAAATGTCTTTTGCCAAAATACCATTTCTTTGTTTTGTGCAAAACCTGGTAACAGCCGATGAGCGAATCTGATAACGTCACCCATGTGCCTAAAGAAAAACACAAACACATTAGTGACAAGAAAGTACAAAATTGAGAGGCGTGAAGTAATATTATATCATATACATATTCATAATCATCACACAAAACCAGTTAAGGACGCACAATGATACAGAATGTAGCATGGAGCTGTGCCTCTACACTGTACTCTACTGTGTACAGTAAAACTACTGTACTCTGTGTACAGTAAAACTACTGTACTCTACTGTGTACAGTACAACTACTGTACTCTACTGTGTACAGTAAACTACTACTGTACTCTACTGTGTGTACAGTACTCTAGTAAGTGTACAGCTAAACTATACACCATCTTGTTCAGCTAAATGTAAATGTTATTCTGTGCACATCTTATATTTTTACTTGTAATACTGTAAACTGCAGAATAAAACACCTTTCAATCAATAAACAAATGAAGTCTAATTCATACAGATAAACACAAATGTGCCTGAGCCCATGGTTCCAGTGCCACTATGCACAGAAGTGATGCTAATGATTACACACGATATATTTTATCTACAATTATGTAAATAGCAGAATAAACCAGGCTTACCGATCCAGAACAGCATCCAGTCCATCAAAAATAAGCTCCTCCACTTCTGAGTCCACCGTGGAATCTGCCACGGACCGCTCCGGGTCCGAGATGCCTCTGGTGTAACTTGTACAAACATCCACAGTGTCCGCGGTCGTACTGTCTTTGTTTTATCCGTTTCGTCGTGTTTAGAAGCAAAACTGTTGCAAAATCACAGTGCGTCATTTTACGCACGCTTTACGCACGAAAAGCCGTGATTCATTTACTTTCGTTACGCACTGGGCCTGCTCCGTGTGTTTACAGAAAACCATGGCATGTCATACATCCTCGTGTTCAGCTGCTCATTGGCTGTAAGGAGAAAACGTCACTGAATGTGTGAGATGTAACTGGTTGATTCTACACGGGGGAGAGTGGGGCGTACACTTTCAGTCACCTGTAGCACTGATTCGCTGTCTGGGGCTCCAGTGACCCTCAACCTCCACCTTATTGGCCAAACTTGGTGTCAATCAGAAGCTAGCATGTTTGTTTATCACGGAGGAACAAACTTGGCGCTGTCTGAAGTTTGTTAGGCCTGAAATTGACAAAAGAAATGCAAAAAAATGACGGAGCAGATTTCACTTTCCTGCAGCAGATTGGACATGGAGGATCTAAGTTATTTTTTCGGACATAATTTCGTGACTGGATTATATTCTCTGGACCTCCACGGAAAGAATGAGACCTTTTGTGGAAATATGTTGCTGTTTGACAGAACCAGAGCCTCAAAGGTGAGTGAAGTCCAAATCCGCATTTTTGGCTTTTCTGTAAAAAACGCTTTCCTGACAGCACTGTGGTGACTTTAGGTGAAAATGGTTTATTTTTTTATTTATATATATATATTTTATATATATTTTATTTATATATTTTTTTACATATTCGGAAAGATGAGATCCGTAGCTTTCATTTGATGTGTAGATTGTTTGTGTGGGTGACGCAGAAGTGAATGTACATTGCTGTAAAGTTGTAAAGAAAAGGCGACGGGCCGCGGGCGGGTCGTCGGAACGGTAAGTGGTTTTAAACCCTGCACCAGAGAGTGAGACACACCAGAGAGTGAGACACACCAGAGAGTGAGACACACCAGTGAGTGAGACACACCAGAGAGTGAGACACACCAGTGAGTGAGACACACCAGTGAGTGAGACACACCAGAGAGTGAGACACACCAGTGAGTGAGACACACCAGAGAGTGAGACACACCAGAGAGTGAGACACACCAGAGAGTGAGACACACCAGGAGTGAGACACACCAGAGAGTGAGACACACACCAGTGAGTGAGACACACCAGTGAGTGAGACACACACAGAGAGTGAGACACACCAGAGAGTGAGACACACCAGTGAGTGAGACACACCAGAGAGTGAGACACACCAGAGAGTGAGACACACCAGAGAGTGAGACACACCAGTGAGTGAGACACACTAGAGAGTGAGACACACCAGAGAGTGAGACACACCAGAGAGTGAACAGGAAACAGGAGGGTTCCTGGAGTTTGTTTCCATGGTAACTACGGTGGCCATTTTGTGACTGTAAGAGCAGCAAGAATCTGAAAATATCGTAGTGTTCTAAACTGAACACACACACACCTGAACACACACACCTGAACACACACATGAACACACTCACACACCTGAACACACACATGAACACACTCACACACCTGAACACACACATGAACACACTCACACACCTGAACACACACACCTGAACACACACACCTGAACACACACATGAACACACACACCTGAACACACACATGAACACACTCACACACACACCTGAACAACACACACACCTGAACACACACACCTGAACACACACACACCTGAACACACACACCTGAACACACACACACACCTGAACACACACACACACACACACACAACACACACCTGAACACTGACACACACCTGAACACTCACACACCTGAACACACACACACCTGAACACACACACACCTGAACACACACACACCTGAACACACACACACACACACACACACACACACCTGAACACACACACACACCTACACACACACCTGAACACTCACACACCTGAACACACACACACACCTGAACACACACACACCTGAACACACACACCTGAACACACACACCTGAACACACACACACACTTGAACACACACACACACACCTGAACACACACACCTGAACACACACACACCTGAACACACACACCTGAACACACACACCTGAACACACACACCTGAACACACACACCTGAACACACACACCTGAACACACACACACCTGAACACACACACCTGAACACACACACACACACACACACACACACCTGAACACACACACACACCACACACACACACACACACACTGAACACACACACACACACACACACACTGAAAACACACACCTGAACACACACACACACCTGAACACACACACACACACACACACACACACCTGAACACACACACACACACACACACACACACACCTGAACACACACACCTGAACACACACACACACACACACACACACATACCCGTTTTTGCTACATGGTGGGGTCCCATGACAGGACACAGCCTTGTGGGATCCACCCTTTCTGAATGAGCTAGAGACATGGTTTCAACTCCTAAAATCATTATATTTTTTGGTTAACACAGGGGTCACTTCAAACTAAGAATACACTCCGGTTTAGTGTAGGTTTTGTGGGATCCACACTTTCTGAATGAGCTACAGACACGGTTTTGATTGCTAAAATCATGATATTTTTTGCTTAACAAAGTGGTCACTTAAAACTAAAAACACTCTCGTGTTTAATGGTCATTGAGGCCATCTTGACAAAACACAGTCGTGTGGGCCCCTCCCCCTCCCCCCTTCACCCCCCCCTCCCCCTCCGGGCCCCATAACGTCGCTATATTACTGTGTACTGTGTATATCACTTGTCCTGAGCTGATCTTTGTTAAATACAAACATTATTTACCACATAATAGGCAAACCAGCTAAACTATGACTGGACTGTTACAACAACATATTTATCATCAGGTGCAAATGAGATTTTGCCAACATAAGTTTATTTTTTTTAAACAACGCAAAAAAAACAACAACATTGTGCTTCCATTTAGTGTCTCACTTAAATTACAGAGACAGAACTGAACGAATAACTCAGCACTTTGAGTGAAGTACAGAAGAACAAGCGACAGGCATTAAACACTGGTCGACTGAAGTATACTTTATCGAACTCTTTTAGCCCTCTCTCTCTCTCTCTGAATAGCAATAATGCGATTTCTAACATAATACTTTATACATGTCCAAGTTCTGTTTTTGAGTACTTGCGGGGAAGCAGAAATACAGGCAGTGCAGTCCGACTTCCGTGGCACTTTTCCAGTGTTGATGAAGGTCTTTAGGGTCTTCTCCACAGCTTGGACCTCAGCAGGTGTCCAGGTTCTTCTTTTTTCAAACTCTGGGAAGAAAAGAAAATATAAAGGATCTGTCATGGTTTGTGTTATGTTATTATCAGGTGGTTTCAGTCATACAATCTGACAAATCAGTGTTTTAGCTCAAAAAACAAAATGAACAGCCTTAATCTGTTTAAGCTCAGACATTATCAGCAATTTGAGAAAGTTTACATACTTTTTTTGGTTTGTTCACGTTCCACGGTGTCCTTTTTTTTCTTTGATGTTCCTAAAACACAAAATGGTAAAGTAAATGTAAATCCAAAGCAAGAGTCTTTAGAGGAGATTTAATACAACTTTAAAATGATGGATTATTATTATAAAAGAATAAGACTTAATGTGAGAGAGAGAGAGAGAGAGAGAGAGAGAGAGAGAGAGAGAGAGAGAGAGAGAGAGAGAGAGAGAGTTAGAGTGAGAGATAGAGAGACAGAGAGAGAGAGTGAGAGAGAGAGAGTGTGTGAGAGAGAGAGTGAGATAGAGATAGAGAGACAGAGACAGAGAGAGTGAGTGAGAGAGTGAGAGAGAGAGTGAGAGTGAGAGGGAGAGAGAGAGTGTGAGAGAGAGTGAGAGTGAGAGGGAGAGAGAGAGTGTGAGAGAGAGAGAGTGAGAAATAGAGGGAGAGTGAGAGAGAGATAAAAATAGAGTGAGATAGAAAGAGAGAGAAATAGAGTGAGATAGAAAGAGAGAAATAGTGAGATAGAAAGAGAGATAGAAAGAGAGATAGAGTGAGATATTTGGTTTGGTTTTAGCATCGATACTGCTCAAATCAATATCTCTATTTGATACTAGTTTTAGTATTGATTAGTAATACATTTTTGATACTTTTGACAACACTACCTTAAACAATTGATTGTGTAAGTCTCTCACCCGCTCATCTCGTTCACTATACTCACCCTGTGAAGTTCTGTCTAATTCTTCCTCCATTTCTGAAAGGTCATCATCAGCCTTCACTAGTTTCAAAAACAAAACAGTATTACTTTAATCAAAAACAATCAAGGAATATGTTCCATTTTATTACCATTTGGATCAATCTGAATTTGATCGAGGCTCTTTCCCTTGAAGTTTGAAATTCTTCCCTGCTCTAAGGCAAGAAGAACTTTGCTGACTTCAGCCTGATCTCCATTATCTCTTATAATTTCAAAATGTAGTTTACGCTCTTTAGATTTAAGAGGAAAGGACAATGCTTTGGCTACATCCTTTTCATTTCTGTGTTTAAGTTGCAAATGTTTTGACATTTTATGACATGTCGCAGAACAAAAAAGACAGAAATGTCTCTTGCTATAAACCCGTGCTCCATCTTTCTTCTTTTGTAACTTCATGGCTGAAACATTGCTTTTTTCATTTACTGGCTCATCATTTTTCTCACTGTCCTCACTTTGCGAAGAATCTTCATTAGAGGCCATGGGAACTTTCCTTTTTCTGTATTTCTTAACTTTAACTGTATTGAGGTGCGTTCCTTCATTGATCAGGCTATCTGGTACTTCACAAGATTCCGCAGTGGATTCTTCCCGTGAGGAGCTGTACTTGGAGTCACTGCTCGCAGTAAGGCTGAGTGATGATTCGTCTTCAGAATCAGGAACCATCTCTAGCATCTCTTGAGAAAGCTGCATAAACAAAACATAGTAGTCTTGAAATTAAAAAGAAAAACATGAATAATAACAACAACACAGAAGCTAAAGTATCATGACCTAAAACAAATACATCTAGAGCTGAAAGTGGTTAGTCACATAAACAACTCATTACACTGCTAACCCAGTAACATGTGATTCAAAATGGATATGATAAAGAATTTGGCTGACAGCTTGTTGGAATGAAGAAAAATGTGATCTGTAAAGACTGACAAACAATATTTGATTTGAGTGCTTTTTCATGTATATTTGGGAGAAATTACAGTTCAATTTAAAGTGAATAAGATTACTATTTGTGTTGGATCATGTGGGAGATAACTACACATCACAGTATCCACACAGTTTGGATTGTGAGACAGACACTGTGTACTTACAAACACACTGTCAGTTCTTTCCAAGGGTGGAACATCGTCAGCAGCATCATCTTTAACAGCATCATCATCAGCAGGAGGCAAACAGAGCGGCTCTTCTGGAGCATCTTGGTTACTCTATGGAACAGCAAAAGTCAGCAAGGTTCAACTTCAACATAGAAAGTATTGTGTTGTGTAGAAGCAGCCTTAGACAGAGTATACACCTATAGTAAAAGTCACCTTCATTATTTTGTGAAGCAAACCAAAAGTAGATACATGGCATAATATTTGTATCTAATGTATGTTGATGATGTTTTTTTAATCAATGATCTAACAAGTAATACTCTGAGTACACATTTCTATGGCACACATTATTTTTGTGGCATTCTACTCTGCATTCATATGCATAATGCATAATACTTTACAAACACATAATCCACATGAATATGTAGGTATGATAGGGATTAGTGTTGTCAAAAGTAAAGACAGATACTAATCAGTATTAAATCTCAGACACATTTACTCACTACCACTTAGTATAACTGTATTACTTATGCAGAAGTCAGTGTCTGTCTGTCTCATTCTCTATTAGACTCTCCATCTCTCTTACCTATAGTTAGAGAGAGACCGAGAGGGAGACATACCCAGAACATTGTTGTATTTATGATGAGAATATTTTAGATTTGTGAGTTTATAAGGTTATAATATTGGGCTGCATGTTCTCTACAAAACTATAACTCTATAACAAAGTGCATACGACACCAAGTTAAAAAAAAAAAAAAAAAAAGTCTAATATTTGAACAACCCTAATCCTAACAGTGTCGACGAGGCTTCTCCTAAACACCTAAATCATCCATCTCTTTTACCTGCTTTTCCTCTCCTTCTTTCAGAGCTGGCTTAGTCTTTGCCTTTTTGGACTGTCTTGCTTTTATTGTGGTTTTCCTCTTTTTTGGAATTATTTTCTTCATTTTTTCCTGGAAACACATTACCCAAAACAAGATTTTTATTAAACATTATTAATGCCAGAGATGGTAATACTCAGTCACATTCACTCCCATTTACTGAGAGTAACATTACATTAGTAACTTTACTCTTACTTAATTACAAATGCTTCTGTGTGTTGAAAGAAATTATTTGAACTTACTGAGATGTTGTCCAGAGATGGACCGGCAGAGTTGTCAGCATCCATGCACTGTGAATGCTCGCCATCATTTATACTCTTTAAAAACAAAAATTGTAATTGTTTTATTAAACACCAAGACATTTACTGTACACACTTTATTGCTTTTTGAGCACATTTTAAATATATCTGGATTATGTGCAGCAAGATGAGCCCACAATCTAAAAAAACTATGTTGTGCATTTCCTCAAACTTACTACTTAGTTACTTGAGTAAAGTTTGGCTAAATTCACAAATAAACACATTTTGATGGACAGAAAAAGTACTACTTATGCAGTGGAAACTCCCTCCCTCATTTATGACCACAAATATACTACTCACAAGTCTTCAATATTTTAATGCTTTTTAAATCAGTTAAACATATATAGCAGTGGTCCCCTACTTTTGTTTTTGGCTCATTTTCTCGAGCTTGTGGGTCTATGTTTGGGTGACATGTCTGATGTGTTATACATCATACGTCATCGTGGAGACAAGAGCAGATCAGCACAGATATAATAAACTCACCGTTATATCAAATGGATTTCTGTGGTGATTTCCTATCAGGATTTTCATTATATATCTAGACAAGCTTATTATGTGTCATGAGGGACGGGCCACAGTTACGTCGGAGAAGATACGTCACTGATAAATTATTTACTGTTTTTGTGCAGCCCCGTAGCAACTGGTTGGGGACCACTGATATATAGTGCTCAAATGTGGTGATGAAGAAGCAATGCTGCATAAACACAACTGTGGTCCAAATGACTCACTGAATTGTTCAGAATTAAAAATTGTTAAGTCACTGCTAGACTTACTCAGATTGTCTTTTGAACAGTTAGAAACACTTTATGAGCCTCAATACAAATATCTACTTTTAACAGACTTGAAATCTTCTGAAGATTGACTGAAAAAGTCATGCCAACAAGCAAACTCTTAGCATTAAAACAAACCATTGCAGATAAAGTAACTTTAATTACTTACCTTGGTTTTATTTCTGTGGCCTTTCACAGATACTCTTGTCATGTTGTTTCTCATCTGCAGATGCTTCTCATTCTGCACATGATGCACCTGAACTTAGCTCTGTGAAGATGTGCTGTGGGTGGGGGGGCACACACAAGCTCACAAGTATTATGGGGCCCGTTTTGTTCGGAAAATGTGTGTGTATCTGTGATCTTGTAATGTTGTTTGGGAGGCACATAGGTTCTGTACGGGGCCATTATTCCGGAAAAATTGTGTATCTGTGATCATGTAATGTTTAGGAGGCACATAGGTGATATGGGGCCTTTATTGTCAGGAATATTGTGTATCTGTGATCATGTAATATGCCCAAAATGATTAAAATTTAGTCTAAATTATGTCTAAATCAAAGGCAACTAAAGATAATGCAGTTCTAAAGAATGTTTTAGCCCAAAAGTGGACCAAAACATGATAGACTTATCTCCAAATAATACAAATTTTCAAACTCCAGATGGTTTCAAGTACACCAGTACCACCACAGTGGTACAGGCACCACAGTTTTAGAAGTTTAACCTAGTTTGATATTTCAGTAAGTTTATATTATCATTTTGATATTATGTTTATGGCCACAAATGTTTATCACAAATGACCATTTTGCAATAGTTACAGACAAATCACATGTTAAACTGCTACTACTACTTTAAAGAGGGTGTATCATGTAAAATCAATGTTTCTATGTTTTTAACCTTGTTAAATCTGCATTCTCTTATCATTCGTTTACTCAGTTGTATTTAGATTGATTCATGCATGTTTGAGTAATCTTGTATCTTCTGCAGCTGTGCTCGAATGGTCAGAAAGTCCTTTGTTCTCGCCACGCCCACGTGTCTGTCTTTACTTGCGATTATTCAAAAAAATTCAGACTCATAGTAAAGCATTTGTTGTTGAAAATCATCACAGGCTTATCAGTTCTGCAGTTTTGAACAGGAAGTCAATGGAACTGCTTCTTTTTCTAAGCCGTTTTAGATCAATTTTGAGTTTTACAAAGAACAAAATGTAAATTAATGATCAACATATGTTATTGTTTATTTTTAAATCATTGGAAAAAAACACACAATACCCCCTCTTAATGTATATGTGTTTCAGGCATATAAAGTTCCAGATTTACAACCTGTAACTTGGACTTGTGACAGATATAAGTCATGATTTTGAAAGCCTGAGACTTGTCTCGATGACATGGATCAGGACTTATTACTGGGTTGGTACTTGAATGTCCCACTCTTGACTTGAGATGACTTTATGCTCTCGGTCTCCTGCAGCACTGTGAAAGTTCTCTTCTTTGATTTATCCTTAAAATTCAAAACCTCTGCTCTCCTCTGTTGTACCACTTGAGCCTGCCATAGATTCTGGTCCAGCATCACGGTGGCTAACACTCTCGCCTCACAGAATAAAGCTGATGGGTTGCACTCCCGCGCAGCTCTGGCCTTTCTTTGCATGTTTCTCCCCGTGTCTGGCTGGGTTTCTTCCGGGCACTCCGATTTCCCCCATCAACCAAAACATTCTTCAGCTATGGTAGTCCTGACCAAGCCCAGCAAGAAGATCTGGATCTACACTGCAGACTTCAGACACAGCAGGACAGCGGTGTCCTGCAGAAGTTGTCTAATGACCATCATTGGCCTCAGAACAGATGATAATGTTGATTACAGACTTTGTGGGCTGGAGGAAGAGGAGATGTTAGTGCGTCTGCGGATGTCACTCTACAGCTCTCTCACCAAAAGCATTTCTGAGATTACAAAAAACATAAACTCTTGAAAAAATATATAGCAACGTTGTCTCTTGCCTGTGATAGTAAAAACATGTAAAAATAAACAACAAAAAACCAAGGCACTCAGTCCATATAGAAAAGTTAAAAAGCTTTTAATGGACTCTGAGTGAGCCATGTTCTCCACCTCTATTGTGCGGCCGCTCATAGCTGTGGTCTTGTTGCTTGTTGCGGCAGCAATCCCCAAACCCAGTGGTTGACACCGGAAGTAAGGGATGCCGTCAAGCTGAAGAAGGAGTCCTATAGAGCCTTGTTTGTTCGTGGGACTCCTGAGGCAGCTGATGAGTACAGGCGGGCCAAGCGGGCCGTGGCTCATGCAGTCACAGCGGCAAAAACTCCAGGTTGGGAGGAGTTCGAGCCCACCAACCAGATCTGTGGCATCTTCATAACATTCAGGAGAAACCCCGGTATAGCACCCATCACCTGATCTCTATATTAGGAAAACACATACATTATTCCTAACAGTGTTGTCATCAAGTCACATTTTTTCCACGCTTAAGTCCTCATTGATGAACTCCCAAGTTACTAGTTTGAGTCAAGTCTTTAGGTCTCCCAGAGGCCACTGTAGAGTCGTGATTCAAACACTGATTCGAAGCCTCTAATCATTTGTTTCGAGTGCTTTGCTGGTTCGTGAGGCTTCATTTTGCCCCATCCCTAGAGGCATCTGCTCAGGATGCCTCCTGGATGCCTCCCTAGGGAGGTGTTCTGGGCATGTCCCCACCGGGACTAGGCCCCGAGAAAGACCCAGGACATGCTGGAGGGACTATGTCTCTCGGCTGCCCTGGGACGTGTCTGGGGTGAGGGAAGTCTGGGAGTCCCCTGCTTAAATCATCTTAATCCATCATTATTTTTTCATATTGAAGCCACCCTTTCCAAACAGCACCTTGGAATGTGGATCCACGCATCGCTTCTCTTTGGTATTTTTTGATAAATAAACTCTTGTCATGCCTTTGTGTCAAAAGTTAAGTTAAACGATTTTGAAGAGCAGTTGCTTTTTATACATATAGTTAATATAATGAATAACTCAAATTTGGTTTATGTATTTTATATAGCAGACAACTAACTAATCAGGATTGATTCGAAGTACTTGGGACTTGACTTACACCACTGTGGACCTGTGGTTAGATCCACTGACTCGAAGGTTGGCGGTGCAATTCCAGCCCTCACAGATGAATGCTGTCGTTGTGTCCTTGGGCAAGACACTTAACCCACCTACCCCAGCCCTTGGGACAACGGGTGGAAATTAGCCTCTGGCTATAACCCGCGTGTTTACATTCATGTCTGTCATGTCATGTCTGTTCATTAACATGTACTGTCCCAACCAAAAAAAAAAAAAAAAAAAAAATGGACCTGTTTGAAGAACCACTCTCTCCTTAACGACTTGAACACTGACCAGTATAGCCATAGTCAACATGTTAATGTATAGTACCATACTGTTAAAATGCAAAACTATAATCAAAAAGAAGATAAAATACAGTATAACAATAATAATTACTAAGATCTATAATACATTGTTTCACATTTATTTGATTATAGGAATGATCAAAAGAACACACTACTGTTTTCTTAAGAGGCTCTAATATTCATAAATTATAATAATTGAAACACACATTTTATAGTTTCTCACTATCCTTGTGGGGCCCCAATATTAATTCATTATAATTATAGAAACACACAGTGCATAATTTTTCATATCTTTGTGGGGCCTCCGTATGCACATATTTCAGAAAATGTCCTTATGGGGCCCTTGCAGTACCACCCGATGCCCACTAGAGTTTACACACACACACACTTTTGTCATGAAAATTGACCTCCAGGGGTCGTTTTCTAATTTTGAAAAAAAACTGCACTAGGCATATCAGAATGGTGTTTTCTATTGATTTAGATGGTGGGACTTATGGGGCCCGGGCTTTGGGCCCCACAAGAAAAATTGGTCCCCATGAGGTGAGTCAAATCTCAGGTGGTGGACCCCACCAGGATATAAAAACAAACACACCTGAACACACACACACACACACACACCTGAACACACACACACACACACACACACCTGAACACACACACCTGAACACACACACCTGAACACACACACACACACATGAACACACCTGACACACACACACACTGAACACACACCTGAACACTAACACACACACCTGAAACACACACACACACTGAACCTGACCCTGAACACACACACCTCTGGGACTCTCTGTTTCACACACTGAACACACAACCTCTGTCTTGGCACTCTTGGCACAAACTCCTGGTTGTAAAGTCGTGTTGATTTGTGTAAAATGTTCAGTGATGATGTGACCAACACGTCTCCGGGGCCTTAAAACACGTCTGTCCTTATGGAAGATCAGCCCTGTGATAAAAATACAATGACGACAGAGTGAGGTCTGACTCAGGTCCAGCTCAGGTCCAGAGACTTTCTCCAGATTTGTTTCCAGAAAGCAGTCTGTCGACATAGGCCCCGGATAAAAATACAATGACTGACAGAGTGAGGTCTTGACGACCTGGTCAGGTTCCAGAGACTTTCACTGTTTCGACACTCGGACTGGTGTCACTGTCGACACTCGGACAGAAGAGGCTGCGGTGAAGCTCGGATCAATGAACATCTCAACTATTTAAACCTGGATGGAGTTTTATTATATCACAAAAACAGATGTGATCAAACTGGAGAAGTTTGTCTTTCAGCTCCTAAATCTCACAAAGGAGAAATATATCAGCCCGATTCAGACCGTGACACTTTTAGAGACTGGAGAATGTTTTAGTCACATAAACTGAACTAAAACAAAGTGTCTCAGGAGACTTCAGCACAGACACGTCTGAAGAGAGAAAACTGCACAGACTTTCTCAAAACTCTTCTCCTCATCATTTTATCAACGATCAGTGAACAAACAAACAGGAAGTCGAATACTCAGGTTTCACACATCATTATCACATTGTACATCATCTGGAATCAAACAACAAAACACCTGATCTGTGCACAAAGAGAAAAGTGAAGGATCGAAACAACAAAACCCTTTAAAACCCGATTCTTCAAAGTAAAAGGTGAGACTCAGTATTTAACACCTCAGACTGTGACAGATTCTACTGAAACTGCTCCTGAAAACATCATTAAACAGAATGTTCCACGTGCAAAACCAGGAGAATAAAAAGAATTCTGAAGAACATAAATCCTACCTCCCAAAACAAATCCACATACACAAAATACAAAAATAATAAAACAAACAAATGTATTTTCAAACTCAATAAAGCTCCTGGTGTTAGATGTGACACTCGTCCCTGACGCTGCTGCAGAAGGAAACTGAAGAAAATACTTGAGAATGACTTTAATCAGGACTTTGCCTCTGTCGGTAAAATATATGTCCACTAGGGGGCGCCACCTACAAGCACTACCTCCAGAGCTGCTCTTCAAACTCACTTTTCTCAAACCTGTGAAGTAGAAGTGACCGACATCACAAACAAGTTCAACTTAAACTTATGAAGATTTGTTTATGCTGAAAAAATCTGAAAACATCTGTAACAAAATCATCAAACCCAGAGTAAAAAGAACCTGAGCCTCTGTCACACGTTTATCAAAACTCACAGACGTGACCTGTGACCCCACAGAGGTGACCTGTGACCCCCAGACGTGACCTGTGACCCCACAGAGGTGACCTGTGACCCCACAGACGTGACCTGTGACCCCCAGACGTGACCTGTGACCCCACAGAGGTGACCTGTGACCCCACAGACGTGACCTGTGACCCCCAGACGTGACCTGTGACCCCACAGAGGTGACCTGTGACCCCACAGAGGTGACCCCACAGAGGTGACCTGTGACCCCCAGAGGTGACCTGTGACCCCCACAGAGGTGACCCCACAGAGGTGACCTGTGACCCCACAGACGGACCACCTTTGGTCAGAATCTGTCTGAGGTTTGACTCGTGACTCGTCTCTGACCCTGAGAGAATGTCCCGTACACTTCTTTAAAACTCAAATGAAAAACTGGTTCTGGTCAAACCGAACATGCTTCATCTGTAGAGACAAAGTGATTTTAACTTTTCTACAGAGACACATTTGTTTGGATAAAATATGAAGAGGGTTTGTGTAAAATGTGTCTTGAATGAACCAAAGTGACTGAAATAACGTGACCTGTGCAAATGTGATGTGCGAGTTTAACTCGACCCTTTTGTGACCCCGGCCCCGAGACGACAGACTGTGGCTGTGATCTGTCGTCTTCACTTTCATGATGTTTGTTCATTAACCTGCACTGCCCCAGTCAAATCAATAAATGAAAGAATAAATAAATATTAGAACGAAGCGTATACTCCAGACAGCAGAATATTTGGAGAAGTTTAACATATTAGTGTCTCACAGTTTGGCTTTAGGAAAAACAGCACCACATGTTTGGCCTTTTCGATCTTGTTGAGAAAATGATCGATGCTTTTGAAAAAAGAGAGTGTGGTATTAGGTTTTTTTTAGATCTTTCAAAGCCGTTTGATAAAACCGATCATGAAACTCAGCCTGAGACTGTACGAGCCGTAAGGAAGGAGGCCGAGGACTAGTGAGTGTGAGAGCCACAGTCCAGGATGAAACATCCACAAGTACATCCAAGACAAGGCCCCAACAGATGATCAGTGTCTCAGACAGTGGAGCAGAGGAAGAGGAGCTGGAGGAACCATCATGAAGGACAAGCCCCTGCATGGGATGTACCACCGGAACAAAACTGAAGTGGATCATATCAAGAAATCCACCAATGACTTGAGAAAGAGCCGGACTGAAGGACAGAGGCTCATCCTGGAGCACAGGAGCCTTGAGCACCAGAGCGATAGAGGCTCAGATCTACCACCAGACAAGACCCAAGACAAAGAGGCTCCTGAGACAATCCAGCTCATAACTGCAGGTGTAAGATGCAGAAAACAAACATGGAGCCACATAACCAAGTGGAGCCATAGTGACAGAAACATCTGTGCAGAGAACGGACTGGAAACCCCCAGGTCAAGAAACACCTCCACAGGTCGTGGAGAATGAGCCAAGATCCTGTGGGACTCAGATACAGACTGACAGATGGAGATGGACCAACCGGACATAGTGGAGGTGGATGAACAACAGAACAAAGAACCAAGAGAACATCAGGAAAAAGGAGCATGACAAACTAGAGAAATACCAGGGCCTCAAAGAAGAGCTGGAGAAGGTCTGGAAGGTGAAGGCCTCAGTGGTGCCCGTGGTCATCGGACTCGGGGCAGTGACCCTCAAACTGGAGGAGAGACTACAGCAGATCCCAGGAGAAACATCAGACATCTCAGTCCAGAAAAGGAACAAAATACTGAAGAACCCTCCAGCTCCAGGCGTCTGGTAGAGGTCCGAGCGTGGAAAAAGAGGGGATAAAGAGAGAGACCACCCGCGGAGGGAGAGGAGGAGATTTTATGTTTTTCCCACTACAGCACCTGCCTGGGGCCAAACTAAAAGCTGTAAAACCTGGAGTAGAACAAAAACAGGAGGGTGGAGAGGTTCAAAGCAATAAGATTTATTTTTACAAAAAAATATTTTCAAAACTGTGCACAAGTTAAACAACTAGATAAAAATAATATTTAAAAAAAAAAGTGAAACGTGACTGATGTGGTGGTGCTCTCGTCCTCAGCTCATCTGTGGACAGGTTTGGCTCGTCGTTTAAAACAGGATCAGTCCGTCACATGATCTTTTAAATTCTAATCTCTTCTGCTCAGCTGGACTTTTTTCTCCTTCATTTATCTGGAGGGGCCCCTGAGGCTGGGGCCCCGGGCCCTGGAGTGTCTGTGTGCGCCTGTGTCTCAGGATAAGTGAGAGGTTTGAGCGGCGGTTTGTCAGACTCAGGTGAGACTCACCTGAGACATGACTCCACTCGGCTGCAGGTTTGTGCTGTTACTCAGCGTCGCTCTGGGGACGTTATTCACTCTGATCTTTGTGTTTGATGTGGATCTGAGGTAAGTCACTTTTTTCATGTTAAAATGATTATATAATATAAACTATAATCTTCTTTTATATACAAATATCATTTATGAGTTTTATGAGATTTGTTTCATAACAGACACAGGAGTCACATAAATACAAACATATATATGTATATTTCATTATTTATTTAAAGGGGAAACTGCACATTAACAAACACCAGTAAAAAATACACATGTAAATGTGTCAAAGTTATCTGCACAGAGAATTTATATATGTGTGTGTGTGTGTGTGTATGTGTGTATATATGTGTGTGTGTGTGTGTGTGTGTATATATGTGTATATGTGTGTGTGTGTGTATGTGTGTGTATGTGTGTGTGTGTGTGTGTATATATATGTGTGTGTGTGTGTTTACCTGTGTGTATGTGTGTGTGTGTGTGTATATATGTGTGTGTGTGTGTTTACCTGTGTGTATGTGTGTGTGTGTGTATATATGTGTGTGTGTGTGTATATATATGTGTGTGTGTGTGTGTTTTACCTGTGTGTATGTGTGTGTGTGTGTGTATATATACCCATACATATACATATATATATACACACAGTAGTGATTGAGACTCAGCAGAGGGTCACTTCAGGGCGACACTGTTTTAAACAGAAGAACATTGAGTGTTTTTAGTTTGTTCAGTTCTTCTGGTTTTATTTCATTTTAACACGAGACTGAAAACCTGCCTCTTCTCTGTATTAAACACGACACAGGTGGTTTTCTTCTGGTTTTCTTCTGGTTTTGTTCTGGTTTTGTTCTGCTCGTGTGTGTCATGTTTCTGTAAATACTGTGGATATAAAAAGTCGACACACCCTGTTCAAATGCCACGTTTTGCTCATGTAAAATAATGACAGCAAAACAAATCATTCGCAACTTTTTCCACTTTTCATGTGACTATAACCTGCACAAGGCGACTGAAAAACACAGTGAAGTAAAAATGAACATCTGAGACCATGTGGTTTTATAAGTGCACAGCCTTTTATCACCGAGGATGTGTCGGATTGAACTGATCACATTCAAACTCGTGTTAAACTGGAGTCAGACCTGGGACCGACTAAAGCCTCCGATCAAACCCAGATAAAAGTCGGCTGTAGAGTCACTTTTCCTCACACTTTCGTGAACACATCCAGCAGAAGCCATGGTCCACAGAGAACTTCAGCATCAGAGGGAGATCATGACTCAAAGAGTCAGTCAGGTGAAGGCTACAAAAGAATCTTCAAGGAATGAAATGTCCCGTGGATCAAAGAGAAGATCATCATCAAGTGGAGAAAATACAGCAACAGACGAGACCAAGAACAGGACGTCCAAAAGACGACGAGAAAACGAGAAGAAAACGAGTCAGAGGCGACAGATACACTGAACGAGCTGCAGGGAGTACTGGCTGTGCAGTACATGTGCAGTACATGTGTAGTACATGTGTAGTACATGTGTAGTACATGTGTAGTACATGTGCAGTACATGTGCAGTACATGTGCAGTACATGTGTAGTACATGTGTAGTACATGTGTAGTACATGTGTAGTACATGTGTAGTACATGTGTAGTACATGTGCAGTACATGTGCAGTACATGTGTAGTACATGTGTAGTACATGTGTAGTACATGTGTAGTACATGTGCAGTACATGTGCAGTACATGTGCAGTACATGTGCAGTACATGTGCAGTACATGTGCAGTACATGTGCAGTACATGTGTAGTACATGTGCAGTACATGTGCAGTACATGTGTAGTACACGTGCAGTACACGTGTAGTACACGTGTAGTACATGTGCAGTACATGTGCAGTACACGTGTAGTACATGTGTAGTACATGTGTAGTACATGTGGTAACAGTCTCCTGTCTTCACGTGTCTGGGCTCTGGGAGACGTCTTATCGTACAAAGAAAAACGTCCAAGTTCGGCTTAATTTAGCAAAAAGAAAAACTCCCAAACTCGAGTGAGAAAAGTGCCACGTCTGAGACCAAAGTCCGACTTTTGGACATAATTCAAACGTATTTGGTGCAACAACAACACTGTTCATGACCAAAAAACACCAGACCTACAGTGGAGCAGGGAGGTGGAGGTGGTGGAGGTGGTGGAGGTGGAGGTGGAGGTGGTGGTGGAGGTGGTGGAGGTGGTGTGGAGGTGGTGGGTGGAGGTGGTGGAGGTGGTGGTGGAGGTGGTGGAGGTGGTGGTGGAGGTGGTGGTGGAGGTGGTGGTGGAGGTGGTGGAGGTGGTGGTGGAGGTGGTGGAGGTGGAGGTGGAGGTGGTGGTGGAGGTGGTGGAGGTGGTGGAGGTGGTGGAGGTGGTGGAGGTGGTGGAGGCATCGGGCTTTGGGGCTGTGTTTCTCCAGCTGGGCCTTGGTGGGTGGAGAGGATTCTGAACAGTTCCAAATTCCCGTCAGTGTTGCACAAAACCTTCGTCCTTCTGTTAAAAAGATGAAGAGAAACTTCATCTTTCAGCAGGACAAAGACCCGAAGCATCAACATCTAAACCAACTAAAGAAGAACCAACTAAAGAAGAACCAACTACAGAAGAACCAACTAAAGAAGAACCAACTACAGAAGAACCAACTAAAGAAGAACGAACTAAAGAAGAACGAACTAAAGAAGAACGAACTAAAGAAGAACCAACTAAAGAAGAACCAACTAAAGAAGAACCAACTAAAGAAGAACCAACTAAAGAAGAACCAACTGAAGAAGAACCAACTGAAGAAGAACAAACTAAACAAGAACCAACTGAAGAAGAACCAACTAAAGAAGAACCAACTAAACAAGAACCAACTAAAGAAGAACCAACTAAAGAAGAACCAACTAAAGAAGAACCAACTACAGAAGAACCAACTAAAGAAGAACCAACTAAAGAAGAACCAACTAAAGAAGAACCAACTAAAGAAGAACCAACTGAAGAAGAACAAACTAAACAAGAACCAACTGAAGAAGAACAAACTAAAGAAGAACAAACTAAAGAAGAACCAACTAAAGAAGAACCAACTAAAGAAGAACCAACTAAAGAAGAACCAACTAAAGAAGAACCAACTGAAGAAGAACCAACTGAAGAAGAACAAACTAAACAAGAACCAACTGAAGAAGAACAAACTAAAGAAGAACCAACTAAAGAAGAACCAACTAAAGAAGAACCAACTAAAGAAGAACGAACTAAAGAAGAACCAACTAAAGAAGAACCAACTAAAGAAGAACAAACTAAAGAAGAACAAACTAAAGAAGAACAAACTAAAGAAGAACCAACTACAGAAGAACAAACTACAGAAGAACAAACTACAGAAGAACAAACTAAAGAAGAACCAACTAAAGAAGAACCAACTACAGAAGAACCAACTACAGAAGAACGGCTTCACCTCAATGAGACGGAGGTTTTGGAACCAGAGTCCAGACCTGATGGAGGAGCTGTGGGTCTGAAGAGGGCGGTGCTCAGGAGGTGCCCTCACAATCTGTCCCATGTGGAGCAGTTTTGAAAAGAAGAGAGAACAAATATTCACATGAAGATGTGCCAGGCCCAAAAAGTCTGAGTCTGTAATAAAAGTCAAAGCTGCAGAAAAGTGTCTCAGGGACAGAAGATCCACCAGGTTATTTCAAGGTTATTTTATATTTTCACCTTTAAAGTTTTCAGTTTGTTTTTCAGTTGCATTGTGCAGGTCATAGGTCACATCACAGGTGGAAAAGGTGGAGGAGCAGGAGGTGGAGGAGGAGCAGGAGGTGGAGGAGGAGTAGGAGGTGGAGGAGGAGTAGGAGGAGCAGAAGATGGAGGAGGAGCAGGAGGTAGAGGAGGTGCAAGAGGAGCAGGAGGAGCAGGAGGAGGTGGAGGAGGAGCAGGAGGAGGTGCTTTGGAGACTTGGTCGACTGTTCCTTTTCTCTGATTAAACTCGTCTCGTCTGTTTTTCGTCACTTTGTTTTAGTGAAGTGGATTTAAACGTCTTTGATCCACGAAGAAAAAACGGCAAAGTTCAAGACGACGCCGCTCGTCACAGGTGAGTCTGACTCTGACAATAAGATCAAATAAGATAAGATAAGACAATATAATATAAGACAATATAATATAAGATAAAATAATATAATATAATATAAGATAATATAAGATAATAAAAGATAATATAATATAAGATAAGCCTTTATTAGTCCCACAGTGGGGAAATTCCAGTGTTGCACTGCACAGTTAAGAACAGAAGGAAAATGGTACAAAAAAAAAAAAAAATGAGAATAGATAAACAGCTTAAAATAATAAAAAAAAAATAGACTTAAAAATAAACTAAAATTAGACTCTGATGTAAATAAATATATATATAAATAATGTAAATAAACAATAAAATACAGATAAACCCAGAGTTCACACATTTAACCCGATAATTTATCAACAAACTCACTGCATCAAACTGTGTTCACTCTGAACACATGGCTCTGTTAGCATAGCTCTGTTAGCATGGCTCTGTTAGCATGGCCCTGTTAGCATAGCTCTGTTAGCATGACCCTGTTAGCATAGCTCTGTTAGCATGACCCTGTTAGCATAGCTCTGTTAGCATGGCCCTGTTAGCATGACCCTGTTAGCATAGCTCTGTTAGCATGACCCTGTTAGCATAGCTCTGTTAGCATGGCCCTGTT
>JAIEZT010000019.1:32349270-32389270 GCA_019594935.1 Periophthalmus modestus | reverse complement strand
CACTACACCTGGAAAATACAACACTACACCTGGAAGAAATACTACACTACACCTGGAAAAACACAACACAACACTACACCTGGAAAATACAACACTACAACTGGAAGAAATACAGCACTACACCTGGAAAATACAACACTACACCTGGAAAATACAACACTACACCTGGAAAATACAACACTACACCTGGAAATATACAACACTACACCTGGAAAAATACAACACTACACCTGGAAATATACAACACTACACCTGGAAATATACAACACTACACCTGGAGAAATGAGACGCAGCCTGTTGAACAGGTGAACGTCAGAGCCGTGGCAGATGGAAAGTCATTTTACAGCCTGATGAACAAAGTGATGGATGTGACCAACCCAAACTAAACCCACAACCTCCATCTTAAAGCTGCACTGCGTCACTTTCCTGGCTGACAGCCATCAGGTGCATTCCGGCCGAACTGAAGTTCATGAGTTTGGTTTCACTGCCATTAATTCAAACGTACAAAAACAGTATCGACTTGAGCTGTGAGTGCTGCGAAACTTTGTTTTGTCAATGTGTGAATATAAAAAACATTTTATACAAAAAACATTTATAAACATCTTGTATTAAAAAACCTCTTTATATAAAAAAACCTTAAAAACATATTTTTTGAAAAATATATATATATATAAAAATCATATTTATATATATGACATACTACACACATATTATATATATATATATATATATATATATATATATATATATATACATACATATATATATATATATTATATATATATATATATAATCAACATCTTTTATATCAAAAACTTTTTTACTGTTGGTGAAATCTCACATATTTACATTTGTCCAAACACAAACTGTGTTTTTATTCTTCATAGAAACAGAAAACAAGTCTGTAAAAGTTACAGTTGGTGTGGTCCACTGAGGCTGTGGGCTCGAAACCCACAAGGCATCCACCTACACTGACCACTGCAGGGACTGACCACTGCAGGGACTGACCACCTACACTGACCACTGCAGAGACTGACCACTGCAGAGACTGACCACTGCAGGGACTGACCACTGCAGGGACTGACCACTGCAGCAGGACTGACCACTGCAGGGACTGACCACTGCAGGGACTGACCACCTACACTGACCACTGCAGGGACCTCTGCAAACAAAGGGACTGCCCGGCCCCTGGTTAGACTCACTGACCGGGAGCCAGGCCAAATGGGATTTGGTTTAGTTGATAAAAAAAACGATCTGCAGAAGGAACGAGGTTCACAAAATGTTTTTGTTTTTAGGAGATTAATTTCTCAAATAAAACTCTGGACACGTGTGCTGTTGTTGGAAACGGAGGGATTCTGATGAACAGCAGCTGTGGAGAGGCCATAGACTCCGCCCACTTTGTGATCAGGTGACTATAATTATTGTAGTTCATACAATCTGATGACATTTTATAATAATAACTTGGCGTAATCATTCAAGTCCCTATTGAGTGATTTCACACCTATCCTTGCTCATGGGTGTGAAATCACTCTTTAGGAGCTCGTAGACTGTAAACTATGAGTGTTCTTGGGAGAAGAACTGAAGAAGAATCTGACAGAACTGAAGAAGAATCTGACAGAACTGAAGAAGAATCTGACAGAACTGAAGAAGAATCTGAGCAGAACTGAAGAAGAATCTGACAGAACTGAAGAAGAATCTGACAGAACTGAAGAAGAATCTGACAGAACTGAAGAAGAATCTGACAGAACTGAAGAAGCCTCTTGGATGAGAAGCCAAACGTCTTCACTCTATAATCTTTGGTCTAGTGACAGATTTTATATAAACCTCTGGAATGTGATTTAAACTGTTGCCAGGCTACCTGTGAGTTATGTGGACATGGACATAGCTAACCTGCTAGCTGCTGTGTTCCAAGCAGGAAGTGATCATGGGTGCACATCCGGCTCCATCGACTTGACGACTGAAAAACTGTCTCTCTCTGTCTCTGCTGCTGTCAGACTCATGTTGGTCTTAAATGTTCGTATTAACCCTCTACATGATCCTGGGGTTTTTATTTCACGTCTGTCTGTAAATCAACATATGAACATTAATAACAGACACATCAGGCGTCTTCGTTCCCCTCGCCCTCAGGATCAGCTCGCTCTGGATTGGTTCTTTGGTTGCTATGATACTCGTGGTGACTGGAGCCAAAATCTGTGGCCGACGTCATATATTATATTAATAAGGCAGTGTCCACCAGCAATCTGACCAGAACTGAAAGAAGCGGTTTGGATGAGCAGCTGAACGTCTTCACTCCTACAACGATCTGTCCAGTTCACAGATTTTAAACTTTGTCTTTTGCTATTCATTCAGTTACCGTTTTGATGTACTGACGTTTTGTTTGTGTTTAGGTCTAATCTCCCTCCGCTGGACAAAGGCTTTGGGAAACATGTCGGCAGAAAGACCAGCATAGTGACCGCAAACCCCACCATTATTATTAAAAAGTGAGTTTCAACCATAGACTGTTTATATAAATGGACATGGCTAAACCGCTAGCCACATTCCAAATAGGACGTGATCATGGACGAACTTCAGCTCCATCGACTCCAATTCACTTTACACTGAAAAACTGTCCCGTCTCTGTAACTGCTGCTGTCAGACTCGACATTCAAAGGGTGTTATCTTCAACAACCTCGCTCCGGATTGGCTTTTTGGTTGCTATGATACAATCGTATTCCCAAATATGGAACTCTGCTCCGAGTGGGCCCCTGTAACTGCTCTAGTCTCGATGAGCTTCAGTGACTGAAGCCGAACGCTGTGGGCCACGTCTCGCTCACTTATGCTGCGTTCACACGTGGACGTCTCTAGTTGGAGCCTTTGCCTTTGAGGACAAGTGCCTCCGACGTGCATTCACGGCGTCCACGAAAAATACTTGCCGCACGTCCAGGGCGTCCGTTGCAGTCTCTGCGAGTGCCTTTGGATGTTTTGTTTTCTCTGTCTCTTTGTGAACGATGCAGACCAGGTTGAGAGAGTAGCTTTAGTGGATTTTTTACATAAAACCATCAACGGAGGCGATCAGCTCGGCCGCAGCAAGTCTGGGTTTATGAGCTGCCTTTATGCTAGCCTTTATGCTAGCCTTTATGCTAGCCTTCATGCTAGCCTTTATGCTAGGGTTTATGCTAACCTTTATGCTAGGCTTTATGCTAGCTGGTGCGCCCTGCATAATTAAGTTGCTGCTGTTTGTAACTGATGTCGTTCTGCTTTTTCCGAAAGCAGTGGATCCTAATCCTAAAGTGTGTAACCAGCTTTATGAAATCAAACTTTCTTAAAGGTGTATTATGGAACTTTCCTGCTGAACTTCACTGAATGAACTGAGACAGAACCTGATGGAAGGATGCTTTGAAAATACAGTTACTCAAAATGAGGATTCAGAACATGTTTTCTGGGTTCATGTGTCCAGTTGAGCACAGGTGGAGGAGTCGTTCCTGTTTGGTCCCATGTTCCCATCACCTACAGCTGTGGCACTGTCAACAAGACTATTGAGTAAATACGTCACGTTTATATAGTGCCAGCTGGCTCCAGCCTGATTTATTTGTCTAAAATAAGCCTTTTACAGCTGTGACATATAAAGATGAGCTGGTCACATGGTGCCGTAGAATGGAGTGAGAAAAATCACTTCTCTAGATTTTCCAGCTGTCAGTCCTCTGTTCTCATAACCACCATGTTCATCCACCTGTCAGTCAGAGAAGACCAGACGTCTGTGTAAACCAGACCAAACCAGACCAAACCAGACCAAACCAGACCAAACCAGACCAAACCAGACGTCTGTGAAGGGAAGAGCAGCTCTACTTTACACAGAACACAGGGGTCTAGTTGCTGCATCCATCCATGTTCTTCCTCTTATCCGGGGCCGGGTCGTAGAGGCAGCAGTCTGAGCAGGGACTCACAGACTTCCCTCACCCCAGACACATCCTCCAGCTCCTCCGGTGGGATCCCAAGCCGTTCCTATGCCAGAGAGACATAGTCCCTACAGTGTGTCCTGGGCCTTCCCCGGGGCCTCCTCCCAGTTGGACATGGAGGCGTCCAGGAGGCATCCAGAACAGATGCCCGAGCCTCAGCTGCTCCTCTCCATGTGGAGCAGCGGCTCTACTCCGAGCTCCTCCCGTGTGACTGAGCTCCTCACCCTGTCTCTAAGTGAGCGCCCAGCCACCCTGTGGAGGAAACATCATTTTGGCCACTTGCATCTACTATCTCGTCCTTTTGGTCATTACCCAGAGTCATGTCCAGAGGTGAGGTGAACGTCACTGAGGTAAATCGTGAGCTTTGTCTTTCAACTCAGCTCCTTCTTCACCACAACAGACGATACAGCGACATCATCACTGCAGACACTGATCCACCTGTCAATCTCACGCTCCACCCGTCACTCATGAACAAGACCCGAGATACTTGAACTCCTCCACTTGAGGCAAGGACTCCCCACCTGCAGAGGGCGCCACCTTTTTCCAGTTGAGAGCCATGAACTCAGATTTGGGCGTGCCTCAGAGGGCGCGAGGTCAGAGGACGCGAGGTCAGAGGACGTGAGGTCAGAGGACGTGAGGTCAGAGGACGCGAGGTCAGAGGACGTGAGGTCAGAGGACGTGAGGTCAGAGGACGCGAGGTCAGAGGACGCGAGGTCAGAGGACGCGAGGTCAGAGGACGTGAGGTCAGAGGACGCGAGGTCAGAGGACGTGAGGTCAGAGGACGCGAGGTCAGAGGACGCGAGGTCAGAGGACGCGAGGTCAGAAGGCCCGAGGTCAGAGGACGTGAGGTCAGAGGACGTGAGGTCAGAGGGCCCCCGGTCAGAAGGCCCGAGGTCAGAGGACGTGAGAGGTCAGAGGACGTGAGGTCAGAGGGCCCGAGGTCAGAGGGCCCGAGGTCAGAGGACAGAGGACGTGAGGTCAGAGGACGTGAGGTCAGAGGGCCCGAGGTCAGAGGGGGCCGAGGTCAGAGGACGTGAGGTCAGAGGGCCGAGGTCAGAGGGCCCGAGGTCAGAGGGCCCGAGGTCAGAGGACGCGAGGTCAGAGGGCCCGAGGTCAGAGGACCCGAGGTCAGAGGGGGCGAGGTCAGAGGGGGCGAGGTCAGAGGGGGCGAGGTCAGAGGACGCGAGGTCAGAGGACGTGAGGTCAGAGGACACGAGGTCAGAGGACGCGAGGTCAGAGGACGCGAGGTCAGAGGACGCGAGGTCAGAGGACACGAGGTCAGAGGACGCGAGGTCAGAGGACGCGAGGTCAGAGGGCCCGAGGTCAGAGGACGTGAGGTCAGAGGACGTGAGGTCAGAGGGCCCGAGGTCAGAGGACGTGAGGTCAGAGGACGTGAGGTCAGAGGGCCCGAGGTCAGAGGACGCGAGGTCAGAGGACACGAGGTCAGAGGCCCTCAAATGGACGACACCTGGTGGCAGAAAGCAGCAGGCGCGCACTGCTGCACTAGGATCCTAATTATTCACCACAATGAGTTTATAAGCACTTTTCACAACTTTCACAACTGCTAACAGCACCTAGCATGCTAACAGCACACCAGCCTTTCCTGGTTTCTAGATGATTAAAATGTTTTACAGTCAGATGCACACACTGGTCTTATTTGGAGCTGCTCTTGACACGTGAAACAAGTCCCATCTTTAACATGTTCGTGGTTGTTCCAGATACGGGGGTCTACATAGTCGGCGCCGCCAGTTTGTGGATGATGTCAGTGTCTATGGCGACTCGCTGCTGTTTCTTCCTGCCTTTTCCTTTGCGCTCTGCACTCCTGTGAGCATGTCGGTGCTGTACACTCTGGAAGACTTCAGGAGCTCCGTTAAGGCGGTGTTTATGAACCCCGAGTACCTCCAGAGTCTGGATAAGTTCTGGCGTTCACAGAAACTCAACCCTGGGGTCAGATTAAGCTCTGGCTTCATGATGGTGAGTTTAGCTTTGGAAATCTGTAATAATGTGGACGTTTATGGCTTCTGGCCTTTTGCACATCACCCTCACAGCTTCCAGCCTGTAACAAACCACTATTATGACGACCAAAAGGCCAGTTCTTTTCACGCCATGCCTGCAGAATTTGCATATTTAATAAAACTACACAACGAGGGCGTGCTTCAGCTTCATCTGGGACAGTGCCCGCCACAGAAACAGGGCTAAGGCTTTTATATTGGTGACTTCTATTTTGTTAAAGCCGGAGTATGTAACCTGTGTTTGAGCGGCTCGCATCTCCACAGACCTGACTGTTGTCTGGTCTGGAGAAGAGCCTCCTGCCTGTTTCCATGAAAATGTTGTTCCTTTGGCTCTAACGTTCTACAGTGTGGCAGAAAACATCTATCTCCATGGAGAATGTTCCACAGTTTTAGCTGAAATGTGCCGATCCAATACTGGTATCGAGTATCGGTCCAGTCGATCCTGGTTGGACGTGATGATGTAATAAGATTATTTCCTGTTGTTCTGTCGTTACCTCAGACACAGAACCTCCAGAACACGTGGATCAGTTTGTCTTATTTTTGTTTTACTTTTACATATTCACTTTTGTTTTTTTTTGTTTTAAATGTCGTTCTCAGTATCGACCGATATCGGGTATCAGCAGCTATTTCAATGGAATCACGCAGGCGACGTGCCACCTCCAGAAAGTTCCGTAGTGTCTTTTTAAGAGTTTTCCTTGTAACGTTTTATTTGGCCGAGGGAGAAGACTTTGTGGTGTGTAGAACAGTGATTATCTGAGGCTTTTCCACAGGTTTTTAATGTTTAAAAGAACAAAATGAGAGTAATTTCATTGTAATTTGTTAATTTAATATAAAAAAATGAAATAAAATTGTAATTTTTGATACAAACAGAACAGATTCAGGTTCTTTTGTTTTATGGTAATATAATTATTTGGTAATAACCAGGATTTCAGTGGATGAATATGGTCGTGTCACGTGGGGTTTTATACTAATCCAGTTTTATTGGACGTGTTTAAGACTTTTGACCTGAGGCTTTGAGGCTCTGGTCAATGATCTATTATCTCATGATCCCTGTTTGTTCCTGCCTCGTGTGTGTGCTCTGCCCCGCCCTCACCTGTCTGAGCCTGGAGCTGGGCGGAGTCCAGGCTCCTCCTACACCCACCTGGACTCTATCAGTGTAATCTACACCACCTGCTGTGGATAAGAGGAGCCAGGACCCAACACTCTGGGCCAGATCGTCTGCTCGTGTTCCTGCTCGTGTTCCTGTTTGTGCTCCTGCTCATGTACCTCTATCTGCACCAACACCTGCACCTCCACCTTTACCTCCACCTCCACCTGCACCAACACCTGCTTAGTCTTGTCTGTCTTGTGACAGTGTTTAACATAGTGCACATGAAATGACTGAACAGCGCCCCTAGTGGCCCCTGGTGGAGTGGAGACAGATGTCGTCTGATAAAAGTACGGCTCCATGAGACGCGCTAAAATGAAAAGGCCACTGTGACGAACAGGAAGTCGGCCATATTGTTTACTCCACATGTTGATAATCCAGAATCATCCACGTTTTGAGATATTCTTTACGGTTTTTGTGTAGCTCTTCAAAAAATGAATTAATTTCCTGTTTCTTTCACACTTGCTCAGGGCCACATGCATCGGCCTAAAGAGCTAAAGTTTTCACTGCTGATGCAGAATGATGCACGTGGCCAGTGGCCTCTACAGCGCCCCCTGTAGTACACATAAAACATCCAACATTATCAGAATGACACGAAACCGCCAATATATTCAACACCTCAGAACATGCAAAAGAGTCAATTACACCATCGCTGTATTCTGCACAGGGTTGTTGGTTCAAATCCATGGACTCCACCAGTATAAACCATCCCTGCCCCACAGAGACGGTGTGGGGAGAGCGGGAGAGGGTGGAGCAGGGGCGGAGCAAGTCCCTGGTGACTGCGTGGGAGGGGCGTGTGCACCGGGGCGTGGGCCATCATCACCGCTTGCAGCTTTAATTGTTCTTTGTTTTTCCAAGCAGTTATTAGTTCACAGTGTCATGGATCCATAGGGGGCGCTGTCACAGTGTCATGGAGCCAGGGGGCGCTGTCACAGTGTCATGGAGCCAGGGGGCGCTGTCACAGTGTCATGGAGCCAGGGGGCGCTGTCACAGTGTCATGGAGCCATAGGGGGCGCTGTCACAGTGTCATGGAGCCAGGGGGCGCTGTCACAGTGTCATGGAGCCATAGGGGGCGCTGTCACAGTGTCATGGAGCCATAGGGGGCGCTGTCACAGTGTCATGGAGCCATAGGGGGCGCTGTCACAGTGTCATGGAGCCAGGGGGCGCTGTCACAGTGTCATGGAGCCAGGGGGCGCTGTTGGACAGTCTCACACATTTGTAGCTGAAGCTGTGAGGTTTATTGTCTCTGTTCTCAGATTCTCTCCGTCTTTAACAGCCTGAATTCAACAGAAATGAGATGGTGACATTTTGATCCTGAAGTTTATTCTCGGCCTTTGTGGACCTGCCTGGAGCTTCACCCAAACATCAATATTTATTTAAAATGTCTTTACTGCAGTTTGGCCCCTCTCCACCAGAGGGTGCCGTTGGCCCTCGGTAACACCTGGGAGGAACATGGCCATGAAGTGATCTCCATGGAAACAAGCAGGAAACAGACACTTTTCTGTCCTTAAATCTACACTGAGCTTTAAGACCATCGAGCAGACATGGACAAACTACGGCCCGTGGGCCACACTCGGCCCTTGGGCTGATTAATCGGCCAAACGTGACCAAATGATATAAAACAGGTGAGAGTGAACCTGGTTCAACCTTTATCTGCTGTTTATTTAACTGACATTTAATACATTAATTATTAACTTAATGGATTTGGAAAATAAAATGATCCTTACATATTCATGTTTTTCTACATGTTACAGGCCATATATATATATATATATATATATATATATATATATATATATATATATATATATATATATATATATATATATATATAAACCTGCACTAAAAACTGGACATTTCATAACACTGGTCACTTTAATAACCCATGTTGCACTGTTGTTGTTGTTTTGATGCCACTATTGTATATATTTCTACTATTGTATATATTTCTACTATTGTATATATTTCTACCTCCTGCCCTTATTTGTATTTATTTAGTGTGTTTTTTTTGTGTGTGTGTGTTTGTATGTCGCACTTTATCACCGAAGTAAGTTCCTAGTCTGTGAGCTCTGCTCACGGACAATGGCAATAAAACTTCTTCTGATTCTGATAATGTCATATTTACATATATATGCCGTGGCCCCGCCCCCCTGTCACATTTAGACTCACTGTGGCCCAAGTGTCAGAGTTTGTGCAGCACTCGACGTATAAAGTACACCTCTAGTGTAATATATATATATGTATGTATATGTATATGTATATATATATATATGTACATACACAGTCTGTGGTATACACACAGTACTATTTCTGCCTGATAGGTGGAGTATTGTCAGTTGAGATGTTCATTGTTGTGTTTTTTGTTCGTTCTGGTCTGACGGGTTGTTCTTCTTCAGGCCTCGAGGTAAATGCAAAACCAGAGTCACGTGACCAAAGGCAATAAAGCCACTGGAGAAGGAAGTGGATCAGTCACAGGGATTTAGGAGTCAGGTCTGTGGAGTCAGGTCTGTGGAGTCAGGTCTGTGGAGTCAGGTCTGTGGAGTCAGGTCTGTGGAGTCAGGTCTGTGGAGTCTGTGGAGTCTGGTCTGTGGAGTCAGGTCTGTGGATCTGTGGGGTCTGTGGAGTCGGGTCTGTGGAGTCAGGTCTGTGGGTCTGTCGAGTCAGGTCTGTCTGTGAGTCGGGTCTGTGGAGTCGGGTCTGTGGGTCTGTGGAGTCGGGTCTGTGGAGTCAGTGGAGTCGGGTCTGTGGAGTCGGGTCTGTGGAGTCGGGTCTGTGGAGTCAGGTCTGTGGAGTCGGGTCTGTGGAGTCGGGTCTGTGGAGTCTGTGGAGTCTGTGGAGTCGGGTCTGTGGAGTCAGGTCTGTGGAGTCGGGTCTGTGGAGTCGGGTCTGTGGAGTCGGGTCTGTGGAGTCTGTGGAGTCGGGTCTGTGGAGTCAGGTCTGTGGATCTGTGGGTCTGTGGAGTCGGGTCTGTGGAGTCAGGTCTGTGGGTCTGTCGAGTCAGGTCTGTGGAGTCGGGTCTGTGGAGTCGGGTCTGTGGAGTCGGGTCTGTGGAGTCAGTGAAGTCAGGTCTGGAGTCGGGTCTGTGGAGTCGGGTCTGTGGAGTCAGTGGAGTCAGGTCTGTGGGTCTGTCGAGTCAGGTCTGTGGAGTCGGGTCTGTGGAGTCGGGTCTGTGGAGTCAGTGGAGTCGGGTCTGTGGAGTCGGGTCTGTGGAGTCGGGTCTGTGGAGTCGGGTCTGTGGAGTCAGGTCTGTGGGTCTGTCGAGTCAGGTCTGTGGAGTCGGGTCTGTGGAGTCGGGTCTGTGGAGTCTGTGGTGTCGGGGTCTGTGGAGTCGGGTCTGTGGAGTCGGGTCTGTGGAGTCTGTGAGTCAGGTCTGTGGGTCTGTCGAGTCAGGTCTGTGGAGTCGGGTCTGTGGAGTCGGGTCTGTGGAGTCAGTGGAGTCGGGTCTGTGGAGTCGGGTCTGTGGAGTCGGGTCTGTGGAGTCAGTGGAGTCAGGTCTGTGGAGTCGGGTCTGTGGAGTCGGGTCTGTGGGAGTCAGTGGAGTCAGGTCTGTGGAGTCGGGTCTGTGGAGTCGGGTCTGTGGAGTCAGTGGAGTCAGGTCTGTGGAGTCGGGTCTGTGGGTCTGTGGAGTCGGGTCTGTGGAGTCAGTGGAGTCGGGTCTGTGGAGTCGGGTCTGTGGAGTCAGGTCTGTGGAGTCAGGTCTGTGGAGTCTGTGGAGTCAGGTCTGTGGAGTCTGTGGAGTCAGGTCTGTGGAGTCTGTGGAGTCAGGTCTGTGGGTCTGTCGAGTCGGGTCTGTGGAGTCGGGTCTGTGGAGTCGGGTCTGTGGAGTCAGTGGAGTCAGGTCTGTGGAGTCGGGTCTGTGGAGTCGGGTCTGTGGAGTCAGGTCTGTGGAGTCTCTGGAGTCGGGTCTGTGGAGTCGGGTCTGTGGAGTCAGGTCTGTGGAGTCAGGTCTGTGGAGTCGGGTCTGTGGAGTCAGGTCTGTGGAGTCGGGTCTGTGGAGTCAGGTCTGTGGAGTCAGGTCTGTGGGAGTCAGGTCTGTGGAGTCAGGTCTGTGGAGTCGGGTCTGTGGAGTCAGGTCTGTGGAGTCAGGTCTGTGGAGTCTGTGGAGTCGGGTCTGTGGAGTCAGGTCTGTGGAGTCGGGTCTGTGGAGTCAGGTCTGTGGAGTCAGGTGTGGAGTCGGGTCTGTGGTCGGGTCGGGTCTGTGGAGTCGGGTCTGTGGAGTCGGGTCTGTGGAGTCAGGTCTGTGGGTCTGTCGAGTCAGGTCTGTGGAGTCGGGTCTGTGGAGTCGGGTCTGTGGAGTGTGGAGTCTGTGGAGTCGGGTCTGTGGAGTCGGGTCTGTGGAGTCGGGTCTGTGGAGTCTGTGGAGTCAGGTCTGTGGGTCTGTCGAGTCAGGTCTGTGGAGTCGGGTCTGTGGAGTCGGGTCTGTGGAGTCAGTGGAGTCGGGTCTGTGGAGTCGGGTCTGTGGAGTCGGGTCTGTGGAGTCGGGTCTGTGGAGTCGGGTCTGTGGAGTCAGTGGAGTCAGGTCTGTGGAGTCGGGTCTGTGGAGTCGGGTCTGTGGAGTCAGGGAGTCAGGTCTGTGGAGTCGGGTCTGTGGAGTCGGGTCTGTGGAGTCAGTGGAGTCAGGTCTGTGGAGTCGGGTCTGTGGGTCTGTGGAGTCGGGTCTGTGGAGTCAGTGGAGTCGGGTCTGTGGAGTCGGGTCTCTGTGGAGTCAGGTCTGTGGAGTCAGGTCTGTGGAGTCTGTGGAGTCAGGTCTGTGGAGTCTGTGGAGTCAGGTCTGTGGAGTCTGTGGAGTCAGGTCTGTGGGTCTGTCAAGTCGGGTCTGTGGAGTCGGGTCTGTGGAGTCGGGTCTGTGGAGTCAGTGGAGTCAGGTCTGTGGAGTCGGGTCTGTGGAGTCGGGTCTGTGGGAGTCAGGTCTGTGGAGTCTCTGGAGTCGGGTCTGTGGAGTCGGGTCTGTGGAGTCAGGTCTGTGGAGTCGGGTCTGTGGAGTCAGGTCTGTGGAGTCGGGTCTGTGGAGTCGGGTCTGTGGAGTCAGGTCTGTGGAGTCAGGTCTGTGGAGTCGGGTCTGTGGAGTCAGGTCTGTGGAGTCAGGTCTGTGGAGTCTGTGGAGTCGGGTCTGTGGAGTCAGGTCTGTGGAGTCGGGTCTGTGGAGTCAGGTCTGTGGAGTCTGTGGAGTCGGGTCTGTGGAGTCGGGTCTGTGGAGTCGGGTCTGTGGAGTCGGGTCTGTGGAGTCTGTGGAGTCGGGTCTGTGGAGTCGGGTCTGTGGAGTCAGGTCTGTGGAGTCAGGTCTGTGGGTCTGTGGAGTCAGGTCTGTGGAGTCGGGTCTGTGGAGTCGGGTCTGTGGAGTTGGGTCTGTGGAGTCGGGTCTGTGGAGTCATGAAACGGAGATTGGTTTTTGCTTTGACGTTTGTATTTATTTTTTGGAAGCTCATGTGCAGCGTTCTGCAGGAAGCAACAGAGCATCATGGGTAAGTGTCAATGGAGCTACAGTCTCACTGCACCTGAACAAGGTGAGACAGGTGAGACGGACAGGTGAGAGATACAGGTGAGACGGACAGGTGAGACGGACAGGTGAGGTGGAGACGGGTTCAGTTTAGTTGAACAGGGACAAACCTTCATCTGGTTAAAGAGACACTTTAGATCAGTTTGAGCTGAAGCTCGTTTGTACATTCAAGTATCCATCAGTTTACAACAAACCAAGAACACTCTGAATTTACTCAGAGTACTGAATACTGCAGTAAAATGTATTTTGCAGAGTATTCTGATAAATGTATTTTTTTATCACACACACACTCTGTTCAAACCACGATGACATGATGAAATACTTCCATGTATTTCAATGATTTTAGAAAAGTAACTAATCTGAATACCTCCAAAGGAAAGAGTAACTGTACCAGATTAGTTACTCGAGTACTCAGATCGTGTACTCTGGTACATGTGTTCAGTTAAGGTGCGTTCACACCGGGGCATCAAAAACACGCTGGACCCGAGTCCAGAGCCTCGAGTGTTTCCTGCTCCTGTTGTTCACCAGGACAGATCATGTTGAGAGTTTGTGTATTTACTGCACAAAACTCATCAGGAGGCGACCGGCGCCGTGTCCGGTTCACGACATAATTCAGAGGCGTTGGGAGTTTGGTGAGTTTCATCACTCGCTCCAGGATCATCCGTCTGGATGATCAACACTTCCAGCGGTATCTCCGTGTGACCCAGGCCCAGTTCGATGACCTGCCGTCCCCATTGGTGCGGATAACGTCCTCTATTGTTCGTGTTTGTGACTCCACTGCTTCAGAATGACGTCGTGGAGCCTGGTCTCTGATTGGTTGACGCTGAAAGTTGAACTTTTGAGGCCCTGGTGTGAACGCACCTTCACTCCCATCACTGTTTTCTGGAGATAGATGTAATGAACAGCGTGAAACTTTAAAGAGAAAACAAAAGAATAGTCACTGCTGCCCCCTGTGGCACCTGGTGGTCACTGCGGTCTCCGGTTTTCTCTGAGACCAGACGATATAAATAACTTTGAAATCACAGCCCGAAACGATCGATGCCTTTTCACTACATAAATGTAAATAAAAGAGAGTGTCTGTACAAGTTCTTTGATGATGAAGAAACTGCAGCTTCATCGACATGTGGATGTTCTGGTTTATAGAGTCGCACAACCAGACGAACCGGATCAGACGACAACATCTCCAAAACCACAGGAATGTAACACCTGCAGGTGAGAAACACGGCTTTGACTGTGAGTCCTGAACCTCCTGAACCTCCTGAACCTCCTGAACCTCCTGAACCTCCTGAACCTCCTGAACCTCCTGAACCTCCTGAACCTGAGTTATACAGTTATACATTATATAGACTTGTCTTTAATGTGGTTCTTTAAACCTCCTGTATCACACAAACTGTTGTAGCTTTAATCCATGTTCTAATGTCTCCTCCTCAAAAACAGACCTGGAGTCGTGTTTGTTTCATTCACATGTTTGAGTCACACTTTATTATTAGTCTGTAACATCTCCAAAGATCTAAACGCTCTGTTCCACCTTGTGATGTCATCAGGTGGTAGTTTTAACAGTTTTTTTACCTTTAGTTCAGTCGAGATAAGTGACAACTCCAGGACTGAAATGATCCAGATGATTCTAGTGAAGGTGGAGTTTAAAAACACAGTGGAGCACTTCCTGTATCACCACATGATGACATCACAAGGTGGAACAGAGTGTTTTCAGTCTAAATCTGCAGGTTTGTGTTAAAACATGTGAATTTAATGAAACAAAACACAGCTCCAGGTTTGAGACGAGGAAAACAACATCAGAACAGATCAGAGAACAGGGAATGTGGGCCTTTAAGGAATGTGGGCCTTTAAGGGAATGTGGGCCTTTAAGGGAATGTGGGCCTTTAGGGTAATGTGGGCCTTTAAGGGAATGTGGGCCTTTAAGGGAATGTGGGCCTTTGAGGGAATGTGGGCCGTTTAAGGTAATGTGGGCCTTTAAGGTAATGTGGGCCTTTAAGGGAATGTGGGCCTTTAGGGGAATGTGGGCCTTTAAGGTAATGTGGGCCTTTGAGGGAATGTGGGCCGTTAAGGTAATGTGGGCCTTTAAGGTAATGTGGGCCTTTAAGGGAATGTGGGCCTTTAAGGGAATGTGGGCCTTTAAGGGAATGTGGGCCTTTAAGGGAATGTGGGCCTTTAAGGGAATATGGGCCCTTTAAGGTAATGTGGGCCCTTTAAGGTAATGTGGGCCTTTAAGGTAATGTGGGCCTTTAGGGTAATGTGGGCCTTTAGGGTAATGTGGGCCTTTAAGGTAATGTGGGCCTTTAAGGTAATGTGGGCCTTTAAGGGAATGTGGGCCTTTAAGGGAATGTGGGCCTTTAAGGTAATGTGGGCCTTTAAGGGAATGTGGGCCTTTGAGGGAATGTGGGCCTTTAAGGGAATGTGGGCCTTTAAGGTAATGTGGGCCTTTAGGGGTAATGTGGGCCTTTAAGGGAATGTGGGCCTTTAAGGGAATGTGGGGAATGTGGGCCTTTAGGGTAACGTGGGCCTTTAAGGTAATGTGGGCCTTTAACCCTTGTGGGCCTTTAAGGTAATGTGGGCCTTTAAGCCTTTGTGGGGCCTTTAAGGGGCCTTTATGTGGGCCTTTAGGGTAATGTGGGCCTTTAAGAAGTAATGTGGGCCTTTGAGGTAATGTGGGCCTTTAAGGGAATGTGGGCCTTTAAGGGAAATGTGGGCCTTTAAGGTAATGTGGGCCTTTAGGGGAATGTGGGCCTTTAAGGTGGGCATGGGGCCTTTAAGGGAATGTGGGCCTTTAGGGTAATGTGGGCCTTTAAGGTAATGTGGGCCTTTAGGGTAATGTGGGCCTTTAACCCTTTGTGGGCCTTTAAGGTAATGTGGGCCTTTAAGCCTTTGTGGGCCTTTAAGGTAATATGGGCCTTTAACCCTTTGTGGGCCTTTAAGATAATGTGGGCCTTTGAGGTAATGTGGGCCTTTAAGGGAATGTGGGCCTTTAAGGGAATGTGGGCCTTTAAGATAATGTGGGCCTTTGAGAGTAATGTGGGCCTTTAAGGTAATGTGGGCCTTTAAGGTAATGTGGGCCTTTAGGTTTATCATTAATAGTCTGCGTACCCTTTAATGTGCCTCATTGTGATGTTTTTCTCCACAGTGAAGTTGAGCTGTCGCCTTCAGACGTCTGTGAGGGCTGCGAGTGAGTGCTCCCATTAAAGATGCATTGTGTAACATTTCTGGTGGAGGGTATTTACCACCACGTCCGCACTTCCTTCCCCTGTTTTATTTTCTTAATCGTTGATACTCGTAGGATTCTGCAGCGTCGCGTCGTCATTTTGATCCAAATGTAAAAACATTCTGCTGTAGTGTGATGTGCTCTGTCCATAGGGGGCGCTACAGCTACATGACTCTTTATTGTCATGATGTTTACGGTGACGTCAGCTTTAGTGAATTTGTTTCTTTTCTGAAGTGGTTTTAGATGAATATTGTGATTTAAAATGTGTAAATTAAAACAGAATGATCCACAGAGATGAGAACCATAGAGACACAAGGGGCTGATTTAAAGAAATTCACCGTTTATTTAAGGATGATTCTTCTGAGGGAAGGTCCGGCATGTGGTTGTTATTTCTGCAGCTGCAAAGTTCCGCAGTTTGGCATTAAACTCGTCCCTCGATGTGTTTTTATTGTAAAAAAAAAAGTCTTGAAAAACGTCTGTTCTTTTTTTGACCCTGATCTGAGCTGAGTCTGGCCCTGGTCGTGTCCTCTGCTTGTTTCCGTGGTGACAGATATGTGAATGCCAAACTGTGGAACATTCTGGACAAAGTAGTGCACTTTTATTGCTCAAAAACACTTGTAACTTGGCCCGGCGGCGTGACCTGCTCGTCGTCATGGAGATAGATCGTTTAAAAGCCAAACCGTGGAACATTCTAATCTCGGCAAAGTAACAACGTCTCCGTGGAGACAGACTGGTGGTGACCCTCTGCCAGGAAAGTTCCACAGTGCACCTTTAAATATAATAAAACACAAAATGTTTCACTTCTGTTTTTTTGCAGAGAAGAAATTGAAAAAATCCTGGACGTCTTTTCTCCGACATGGACCAAAAACAGAGAGAATCAGCTGCGGTTAAAGTCCGACTTTAAATGTTCTTTTGTGTGTTTGGTTTTGTGAGGCTCCAGCGTTTGGTCGTTTTTACAGATCTAAGCTCGGTTTCAAATGTAACGGATTTGACGACGCCATCGTGACCCGGGTGAACACGCCCCTGACGTCGGCGCTGCTCTACGACGGCGACGGGACCAACGTGACGGTGACGGAGGAGATGTTCCGCACGTTTGCAAAGGTTTGAATAACGGCTCAGTGTAAAGACCGACCTCGTCCGCATGATGTCATTCACGCATTTTCAACTGAGGTGTAGTGAGACTTATCTGACATCAGGAGGCGCCGCTGAGAAGAACGTGATTATAGAATCTGCAGATGATACAAGAACCTACGAAACAACCTCACACGTCTGCTGCTCTGGTCATAGATCTGCACATGTTCTGTTTATTTACATGTACAGAGCTAAACCTGTTAGCCACCGCCGCGCTCAGACAGGAAGTGATCATGGAGCACTTCCTGCTCCCTCGACTCTGGCTCCAATTCACTTTCTATTGAAAAACTGTATCTCTCTGTAGCTGCTGCTGTCAGACTCATTTTGGTCTTAAATGTTCGTATTAACCCTCTACATGATCCTGGGTTCATTTTTTTGAGTTTTTTGCTGTTGTGTTGTTTTTTGTCTGTTTTTTTTTTTTTTTAGTTGATTTTTAAATTTTTTGTTATTGAGTTTAATTATTTTTTTTGTTATTTTGAGTTTACTTTTTTGTTATTTTGAGCTTATTTAATTTTTAGTTATTTTGAGTTTATTAAATTTTATTTTTTGTTATTTTGAGTTTATTTATTGTTGTTATTTTGAGTTTATTTATTAATTTATTTTTTTCCTGCAGACTCATCCTTTCTCAAATAAAACTCTGGACACTTGTGCTGTTGTTGGAAACGGAGGGATTCTGACCAATAGCAGCTGTGGAGAGGCCATAGACTCCGCCCACTTTGTGATCAGGTGAGACGCATAAACCTGAATAAACCTTAAACCTGCTTCATGACACTGTGGATGTGCAGGTGCAACATGCCGCCTGTAGGGGGCGCATTCTCCAAAGACGTGGGGTCAAAGACGGACATCGTGACTGCGAATCCCAGTATTATCGTAGAAAAGTAAGATATTTTTAAAGTTTTAATGAAGTATTCAGGGAGTGACGGGGCTGAAGTCTCATTAAAGGAGCAGTATGGAACTTTTCATCTGCTGGTCTCCACAGAGATTCACCTGGTCCAAGTATTTATAGAATTTAACAGTTGTTTCTCTTGTGAGCGTCATCTCCACGTTTAGTCCTCTCGGTTTAGTCCTGCTTTAGTCCCTCTTTAGACCTGGTTTAGTCCTGCTTTAGTCCCGGTCTAGTCCTAGTTAAGACCTAGTTTAGACCTGGTTTAGACCTGGTCTAGTCCTAGTTAAGACCTGGTTTAGTCCTGGTCTAGTCCTGGTCTAGTCCTGGTTTAGTCCCTCTTTAGACCTGGTTTAGTCCTGGTCTAGACCCGGTTTAGTCCCGGTCTAGTCCCGGTTTAGTCCCGGTCTAGTCCCGGTCTAGTCCCGGTTTAGTCCCTCTTTAGACCTGGTTTAGTCCTGGTCTAGTCCCGGTCTAGTCCTGGTCTAGTCCCGGTCTAGTCCCGGTCTAGTCCCGGTTTAGTCCCTCTTTAGACCTGGTTTAGTCCCTCTTTAGTCCTGGTCTAGACCTGGTCTAGTCCCGGTTTAGTCCCGGTCTAGTCCTTATTGTATATATCGTACATTTACATATCATTCACTTATATTTTCTCCTTATTTCACAGATACGGGCGACTTCTGAACCGTCGCCGCCCCTTCGCTGACCACGCCCGTCTCTATGGTAACGCCCTGCTGCTCGCTCCCACGTTCTCCTACAGCCACAACACCGAGCCGCTGCTCCGCGCCTTCTACACCGTCGAGGACTTTGAGCTCCAAACCCGACCCGCGTCCATGAACCCGAACTACCTGAAGAACCTGGACCGGTTCTGGAGGTCCGAAGGCTTAGACCCCAAGAAAAGGCTCACGTCTGGTCTGATGATGAGCAGTTTGGCGTTGGAGATCTGCGACGAGGTGCATCTGTTTGGGTTCTGGCCGTTCGACCTCCATCCTCACACGAAGCGGCCCGTGAGTCATCATTACTACGACGAGCGGCTCCCCAAACCAGGGGCGCACTCCATGCCCGCCGAGTTTCAACTGCTGCTGTCGTTCCATCGAAACGGGATCCTCAAACTCCACCTGGGACAGTGCCCCCCACAGGACGGAGGTGGAGTCGCCTCGTAGAGCGTTTGTCCACCGAGCTGAAGGTTGGCGGTGCGACTGCAGCGACACAGATGAATTCTGTCGGTGTGTCCTTGGGCAAGACACTTCACCCCCTCCAGTGTGTGAGTGGATGTGTGAGGGGTTCTGGACGTAAAGAGCTTTGAGTCTTGAAAGTTTTGGAAAAAATGGGACTGATGAGTTGTGGAGGGCAGAGTTTTGCTGTGGTAAAATGAACAAGACTAGCATGCTAATACGCACTTCCTGATTCACATAAGCTCACAAACAGTTCAAACCCATGTGGAAAAGTGGAGACTCGTTCATTGATCTGGAAGCTCTGACTCCTGCTGTTACTTTTGGTACTTCCACCTCACTGTAGTATTTTTCTGTAATACACCTGCAGTGACGTCCCTGAGAGGACAGAAACGGCGTCCTCTGGTGGACAGTTGGGGAAATGCAGGTCTGTGTGTTTTTTGTGGGAGTTAATAATCTGCCCGTGATGTTCTTTACTTTTCCAAACATGGATAAACTGAGTAAATGAAGGTGTGATGAGGTCCACCTCTTTCTCTCGAGGGGCTTCGGTGTCTGATCAAACCTGTAATAACATCTGTGTCGTCTGTGGTGCCTCCTCCAGCCTCTTCAGCACTTTTCCCTGTGGACTTTATGTTCACAGAAACATGAGAGTGAGGCTGTGTTTAAACTTGTCCCTGTTTGGTCCTAAATAACCCACTTTGGTCCTGATTGGACTTGGGTTGGTCCTGTTCTCGTCTGTGTTTAGTTCTGGTCTTGCCCAGGTTCAGTTTGTGGTTCAGTTTTTGTTTGGTCTCAGTTTTGATGTGGTGAATGTGTGAGCGCCCCCTGTTGGTGCATTTGGCCCATTGCGGTGAAACTGAAAACTAAACATCCAGCTTCCTCCCAGAATGCACTGGGGCTCGGACCTTTGCTCTAATCCCGGGTCTTTGTGGTTTTGAAATGTGAGGATGGTGCATTTTAAACTTTGTTCTTGTAAAAATGTGTCTGAGTAAGATGTTTTTTTTTACGTTTTATGTTCAGATCCTCAGAGTTTTCTCTCTTTGCTTTGTCCAAACACATTTAGTGCAAACTTATAAATAAATTTACCACATAACTCCATGTACACAACGGCCCATTTTACCTTAAAGGCCCATTTTACCTTAAAGGCCCATGTCACGCTTGTCGGCTCGGGGTTCGACTGCGACCGAGGTAAGTTAAGTACGATTACTTCTGGCAGCATCAGAAGGTTGGTTCTTTTTGGAGCTTGGGCTGTGAATAAAGACACAAACAAACCATATTTAAATTTTAAAGCAAAAATGTTTTGAAATGTACAAAAATAATAAACAAAACAGACAGTGATGAGTGAGTTCGTGTTGTAGTCCAGTGCAATAATTCAATGTCCGGTCTTGATCAGCAGCAGGATAAATTCATTTAGTCCGACCACACATCTGAGGGGCTCGTCATCGAGATGTGGAATGTGATCCAGGTTTCAGGTCCAGAAAAAAACTGACCAAAAAAAAGGTCAAAATAATAAATTAACATTTGTGATGAACATGTAGAGATAATACATTTTATCAATATATAAAGAAGACAATTAAACTGTCAGAATCAGAAGTTCACTTTTTTCCGTATCAAAAAAAATCTAGTTCAAAGCTCAAGCAGATGCTGAGAATAAATTTGTTGAATATTTGTTAAATAAAGTTGCGCAACAAATCAAAATCGTAGCTACATTCCAAAACAAAATGGAAGCGTACACTGTGCACAATTATGAGGCAAGTTGTAGTTTTGAGGATTCATTTTGTTATTGTTCAGCTGCAGAGCTCTTCAATCCAAAATGTTCACAAACCCTCAAACCTGAACATTTAAAGTAAAAGAGAAGTTTTGTCTTTAAGAGAGGATCTACATGTAAACCATTATTAGACTATTAGTGCAGAAATATTATGCAACTAAATGAAAAACAAAGATTTTCCCGTCGTCCACGTGTTTATTTTCACCTGTTAAAGTGAGAAAAATAAACTCAAAATTAAAAAATAAATAATAATAATAATAATAATGCAAAAATCTAAATCTGATTATATCACGCTCTGTCTTTGTTTCTTGGGGTTTTTTTGTTTTGTTTTGTGGGGTTTATATTTTAATTTTTAGTTGTTTTTTTGGGGGGGGGGGGGGTGCACTATGTAGATGCTTGTGTTAAACTGTTTATTCATGAAAGATACACAATTTGTGTACGCTCCTCTATATTTAGTACATAATTAATATGTTTAATGCAATTTCTGTTGATGTCTTTTGACGGAGGAAATTTGCTATTACTGTGTGGAAGGAATCCAAACCTGGACGGGATTATTTTATTTTATTTATTTATGATTTTACTTTTTACTTTTATTATTATTATTGTCATTATTATATTGTGTTATTTCTATATGTTTATTTTGTATTTATTCTGTTACTTTTATTGACTAATTCTTCTTCTGTTTTTTTTTTGTTTATATGCCCATCGGGTGGAGGTGGGGGTTGGGGAAGTGAAAAAGGGGGAAAATGTAATCTGATTGTAAACTATACATTTGTCACTTCAGATTGATATTTGAATAATTTTGAATAAAAAAAAAAACAAAAAAAAAAAAAAAAAAAAAATAAAAAATAAACATTTGTGAAAAACAAAAAACCCTCAGTGACCAATAGAGCCGCCCTCCTTTTCTTTTCGGTAACAGTCTCAATCCTTTCATTCATGGAGTCAGTCAGTTTCTTGATCTCATGAGAATCAACTTTTTGTGCCACACCCACAGGCTCCAGACACTGTTCAGAGAGGAACTGTTTTCACTGTAAACGTCCTGAAGAAGAAGGGCCCAAAATGTCTCAACAGGGTTTAAGTCGGTGAGAAGGAGGAGGCCATGTCTTTAGTTTTTCATCTTTAAGGCCTTTACTGGCCACAGGGTGGAGGACTTTGACACATGTGATGGAGACTTGTCTCACATAAAAATCAAAGTCTTCTTCAAAGATGTCGACTTTTTCCTGAACCACTGCTTGAAGAAAGTGTCTTCTAAAAACTGGCAGTAGGTCTGAGAGTTGATTTTTAGTCCATTTTCAACCCAAAAAAGTCCAACTAGCTCATCTTTAATAATACCTGCCCGTACCAGTCCCCCACCTCCACCTCGCTGGTGTCTGAGTCGAAGTGGAGCTCTGTGTCTGTGACTGATCCAACCACAGGTCCATCCATCTGGTCCAGAGTCACTCTCGTCTCATCAGTCACAAAACCTTTGAAAAGTGTCTTCAGATATTTCATGGCTCATTCTTGACATTTTACCTTCTGTGTCTTGTTCAGAGGTGGTCGGGTTTCAGCCTTTCTGACCTTGGCCATGTCTCTGAACTGAACCTCGTTCTTCTGGACTCTCCAGGTTCGTTGCAGTTGTGGAATATCGCAGCACTGGAGGATAATCGGTTCCTGGTGTCTTTATGTTTCATTCTTCTCAAATCGTTGGTGGTTAATTATCATCTTTTCTTCTCGACATGTTTCTCGTGACCCTGTTGACTATTTGTAACAAAATGTTTGAAGGTTTTGTGATCACGCCCGAATATCTTAGATATTTCAAGAGTCCTGCCTCCCTCTGAAAGACTCTTTACATTTTTTGACTTTTCAGAGTCAATAAAATCTCTTTTTTGGTCAATTTTTCCTGAGGAGAAGAATCTGTTTAATAATTCTGCCACACCTTGTTATAGGGTTTGATCTCCTTAGGCCACACCCTCCTTTTTACACAAACGTACATCTCCTGATCTGCATTAAATCCAATAAACATTCAACTTTATAAAGCCTGGAGTTGGAAATTATAGATAAAATGATGATATGGTCAAAATAATCACTTGCCTAATAATTGTGCTCACAGTGTAACTGATTTAATGTTCAAACTGAAAGTCGTCAAATTTGGGCAAAATCAAATTCAAAGAGTGAAGAAATGTCTCAAGGCTCAGTTTTGGGCCCAATACTTTTTACTATATTTATTAATTCCATTGGCTGCAATTTAAGAAAAAGAAAATAAAAGAAAAAGAAAATTTAAGAAAAAGAAAATTTAAGAAAAAGAAAATTTAAGAAAAAGAACAGTTATTCAAATGTTAGACGCTGTGAGCTCCGTCCTGTTTTAATCTCAGTAATGTGCTCAGACTTTTATTTTCTTGACACTAACATATATTTTGTATTGAGTAACATGTCCAAAAGTACTTTTAGTGAGGTCAGAGTAATTGTACATTAATATCTGTGTAACAAGGTCCAAGTTTGTGTCCAGTTGTTGATGTCCATGTCCTTCCGTGTTCACTGTTCAGTTTAATGACATTTGTGTGTTTTCTGTTACAGTTTTACAAAGACACAAGTGGAGACACTTGAGTAAAGTAAAGACTTCTCTTCACGGTCGTGTGGACTCTTTTTGTTCTGTCTGACTCTGCCCCGGTAGTGACGCCACAGTGAGGACACAATAATACTATAAATCAACAGCTCAATGGTGCACTTACAGTTCAGTAACAGTGAGTGACTTGCTCAAAGGCACCTGTACATGTGTGTGTGGACAGAAGCCACGCCCTCTGCTCTCACAAGAGAATCACACACTGAACCAGGAAACACTCTGCATTTGCTCAAGGGCACGTCAGCGGCTTCAAACCTCCACAGTCTGCTCCAGCACAGGTCAGTGTGGATAGACCCTTTCCAAGGCGTCTCCCCTTTTCAGACTTTATTCATAAAATAAATCTGTTTTTTATAAGATTAAGATGATGTTTTATTGTTGAGTTACTGTTAATCACAGAGAAAAATGGTCAGTAGCTAAATCTGGTACAAATCAACTTTTCTTTGTAAGATTCATGAATTTGTACATGGCCCCTGAGAAAGAAAGAAAAAGAAAGAAAGAAGAAAGAATAAAGACATTTAGCTGAATATAAAGACAGAAGTTATTGAGCAGCAAGAAACATCTGCAAACGACAGAATATAACGACTCATCATGTGACACAAAGAGCTGCTCCGCCTGAAGTTTAGACTCGACAAAACATGTTCTGAAGTGTCTGTGTGTCAGATGCCCTCCCTGTGTGTCAGATGCCCTCCCCGTGTGTCAGATGCCCTCCCTGTGTGTCAATGCCCTCCCTGTGTGTCAGAACCCTGTGTGTCAGATGCCCTCCCCGTGTGTCAGATGCCCTCCCTGTGTGTCAGATGCCCTCCCGTGTGTCAGATGCCCTCCCCGTGTGTCAGATGCCCTCCCTGTGTGTCAGATGCCCTCCCCGTGTGTCAGATGCCCCTCCCTGTGTGTCAGATGCCCTCCCTGTGTCCTTTTGTGTCTTATTCTTTGTATAAATGTCTCATCTTGTCGTTTTGACTCTACAAACAGTTGTTCTTAAATACATGGGGTTGTTGTTTTACTTAGAGGCTCTTATCTCGTCTCAGGTGTTTCTGCTCCTGGGAGAGTTTAAAATGGTGAACTTTGAACAGAATCCTTCTATTAAAATTTAAAACACTAATCTCCATGTGACAAAGATCATGGTCTGATTTCCTCCCAGATGGTTGGTGTCTCTCCACCTCCTCTGCTCTGTCCTGAATCAGATTCATCTGAAATGTTCCAGTTAGATTCTCTCCATTTTTCCATCAGTATCACTGTTTGTCCCGAGGGGCAGTTTAAGCAGGAACATCAGTGCAGCTCAACAGGTAACGCTCATCAGATCCAGTGTCAGGGCCGTCTGAGGAGGGGAGCAGCCCTCAGGACAAAAGTGTCCCCCCTCTGTGTCCTCTTTGTCCTGCAGTATCACAGCAGCCTCCAGGGGGCGCCAGGTGAGCTCTGGAGACACAACAGGAAAGTCTCTTCTGAGCCTTTCTTTGTGCTCTGTTGTTTTGGTCGTGATGATTTATTTATTTGATTGGGACGATGTTACTGAACAGACATGACTCTCCCACGACACGAGGGGGTGGAGGACTTTATAAATCAGGCTCTTTTAAGGTCGACCATGTTGTTAAAGTCCAATAGTCTGAGGTTTTTCAGAACGTGACAGTGATGGAGGGAAATGTGTTTTTAGTATTTTTTAAAGCCTCTTTTATGGAGGTTTTCTGTGGTTTAAGTGTCGTTTAAGTGCAGTTAAACAATAGTCTCTGTGGAGATGATCATGGAGCAGAAGGAGGTTTGAGCAGCTCAGGTTCAGTTATTCTGGATGTGACGAAAATTCTCATTATTGAATTGAATTCCAGCAGCACTTTTACTCCTACTCGAGTCATATTTGTATTGAAGTAACAGTACTCTTACTCGAGTACAATGTGTTTCTTGCAGCTCCTTCAGATATGATGTAGTTTGGATCATTTTTTGTGTCGATCCTTTGAAAATACCACATTTTATTCATTATTTCATGTTTTGTTCTTCAAATTCTGACTCAGATGTTACTCCCCGACAGTTACTCTTTAAGTTACTCTTACTTCACTAGTACTTTTCACAAATACTTTTAGATTCTTTTCCTCAAACCGTGTTGGATATTAGTCACCACCAAACAGTCTATGGTCACAACACTAACATATTCTTCTAGTCCAGTCTTCCTCACCACATCCTCCTGAAGACTTACAAAATAAAAGCTCTTAACCTCTTTTTTCACTTTGAAAAGACTTTAGTTTGACAGTAACTATTGTTGGTATGTTTCAGACATGTCCTCCACCAGTGAAAGGAGCTCTGAGGAGACGTTCCTATGCTCCATCTGTCTGGAGGTGTTCTCTGAGCCAGTGACCACTCCATGTGGACACAACTTCTGCCGACGCTGCATCTCTCAGACCTGGGACACTGATGGGCCCTGCACATGTCCTCTGTGTAAAGAGGTGTTCCACAGCAGACCACAGCTCAAGGTCAACACGCTCCTGAAGGAGGTGGCCTCAGGGTTTAACCTGGAGAAGAACAAGAGCAGATCTAAGGAGAACATGTCCCGACTTTAAAGAGGTGCAGTGTGACGTGTGCTCTGAGCCCAAGCTGAAGGCCCTCAAGTCCTGCCTGGTGTGTCTGTCCTCCTTCTGTGAGAGCCACCTCCAGCCTCATCTCACAGTCTCTGGGCTGAAAAGACACCAGCTGATGGAGCCAGTGGAAAACCTGGAAGACAGGATGTGTCCCACACACCAGCGCCCCCTGGAGCTCTTCTGTGCCACTGATGAGAAGAGTGTGTGCATGATGTGCTGCTCCGTCCTAGAGCACAAGAACCATGAGATGTTGTCTCTGGAGGAGGCGTGTGAGCGCAGGAGGGTCCTCTCTGCTGCAGACTCAGGCTCAGACCCAGCACATGGTGGAGCAGAGGAGGCAGAGAAGATCCAGGAGATCCAGAGCCTCCTGGAGCTGAGTGAGACAGAGGCCCGACAGAGAGAGGACTGTGGGGCTGCAGACCTTCACTGCTCTCATGCAGTCTGTTCAGAGGCGTATGGACCTCTTCTTAGAGGAGCTCCAGGAGAAGCAGAGCCGGAGCCACAGACGAGCCCAGGATCTGGTGCAAGCGGCTGGAGCAGGAGATCTGTGATCTGGAGCAGAGCAGCGCTGAGGCCGAACGTCTCTCAGCTCTCATGACCCCCCTCCACTTTCTACAGCACTGCCCTCTCACGCCCCCTGCTGGGCTTAAGGAGTGGAGCAGTGTGAGCTTTGAGCCGGAGACGTGTGAGGGCAGTGTGACCCGGGCTCTGTCTGAGCTGGAGAACAATCTCTCTCAGGAGTTTAAAAACAGTTTAACAAAGTCGAGCTGAGGAGAGACTGCAGCAGTTTGCGGTGGAGGTGACTCTGGATCCAGACACGGCTCATCCTGATCTCGTTCTGTCTGAAGATCTCAAACAGGTTCATGACAGTGATGATGTGAAGAAGCAGCTCCCAGACTCTCCTCTGAGGTTTGATAATGTGTTAATGTTTTAGGAAAACAGAGTTTCTCTTCAGGCAGGTTTTACTTTGAGGTTCAGGTCAAAGGGAAAACAGACTGGACTTTAGGAGTGGCCCAAGAGTCCATCAACAGGAAGGGAAAGATCTATTTGAGTCCTGAACATGGAGTGTGGTGCATCTACTTAAGAAACAAAGATGAGTACATCGCTTGTTCTTCTCCTCGTGTCCGTCTGACTCCTCAGAGAGCTCCTCAGAAGGTCGGGGTGTTTGTGGACTATGGAAAGGGTCTGGTCTCCTTTTATGATGCACATTCTGCAGATCTCCTCTACTCCTTCACAGACTGCTGCTTCAGGGAGAAGATGTTTCCATATTTCAGTCCCTGTAACAATGACGGAGGTTCAAACTCTGCTCCTCTGGTCCTCACTGCAGTGGAGACTTTGAGCAGTGACAAAGTACAAAAGTAAAAGTACTGTACTTAAAGAGGAGTATTACACTTCTATGGGGTTAAACTGTGAACCAGTGGTGGAAGAAGTACTCCATTTAGATACTGAAGTAAAAGTATTAAAAGTACATGTTTAAAAATGTACTTAAAGAGTAAAAAGTCAAAGTATTTAGTGCAGAGTTTGATCTAATAAAGCTTCAAATGTGGTGATTTGATAAAGATTTGTGCTGAATTATTGTTTTTCACTGTTTTTTATTTGTATATTTTAGTTTTGTTTCAAATTCTGAAGGTGTTAAAAATAAACCCCACAATAATAAAAATACTTTTACTTTTCAGTCCAGTTCAAAAATGTAGTGCAGTAGAAAGTACAGATACTGCTCTCAAATGTAGTGAGAGAAGTATCTTTGCTCTCTGTGCTAAGCCCCTCCCCCCCTTCAGAGCCACTGTCACAATCAGCTGCATCTAATGAAACTACTGCACATCACCCCAGGTTTGTCACGTCATAGTCAACAGTTTGTGTCATGTTTGTGTAGATTTATGGAGAGTCGTGTGGAGCATGTGTGATGTAGGCTTGTGGGCGAGAGCCTCGTACATGGGTGATGTAGGCTTTGTGGGCGGAGCCTTGTACATGGGTGATGTAGGCTTGTGGGCGGAGCCTCGTACATGCGTGATGTAGGCTTGTGGGCGGAGCCTCGTACATGGGTGATGTAGGCTTGTGGGCGGAGCCTTGTACATGGGTGATGTAGGCTTGTGGGCGGAGCCTCGTACATGCGTGATGTAGGCTTGTGGGCGGAGCCTCGTACATGGGTGATGTAGGCTTGTGGGCGGAGCCTCGTACATGGGTGATGTACGCTTGTGGGCGGAGCCGTACATTTGGTGATGTAGGCTTGTGGGCGGAGCCTCATACATGGGTGATGTAGGCTTGTGGGTGGAGCCTCGTACATGGGTGATGTAGGCTTGTGGGTGGAGCCTCGTACATGGGTGATGTAGGCTTGTGGGCGGAGCCTCGTACATGGGTGATGTAGGCTTGTGGGCGGAGCCTCGTACATGGGTGATGTAGGCTTGTGGGCGGAGCCTCGTACATGGGTGATGTAGGCTTGTGGGCGGAGCCTCGTACAGACTCGTACTGCTATCTGTAAGGAGGGTTTGAATAGGGCCTGGGAGAGATCTCTAGATGACTCAAACATGCATGGATGACTCTACAACCTCAGACGTGGCAAACTACGGAAGGATCAACGTCATAACATGGAGAAAGTTTCAAAAGTTGATTTGACATAATACCCCTCTTTAAGTATCATTTTGAAGTTCTGTACTGCATCCACATTGTTTTACTGTGTGTACTTTTACTCCTTCTGCAAAAATGAGCTCATATTTTGAAGTGGACTGAAAAGTACCAAGTTCGTCTCCTTATAGTTTGAACCTGAGTTATTTTAAGGACAATAAGAATTCACAGTGAAACTGGTGATGTTCATCTGAGTCTCTACAGTGATGAAATAAACACTTATATGGCAACTCTGTGTCACTGTGTCTCTGTGTCAGATGCCCTCCCATCCTCCTGTCTCTGTGTCAGATGCCCCTCCCATCCTCCTGTCTCTGTGTCAGATGCCCTCCCATCCTCCTGTCTCTGTGTCAGATGCCCTCCCATCCTCCTCAGACGTCTCTTTGATGTGTCAGATGCCCTCCCATCCTCCTGTCTCTGTGTCAGATGCCCCTCCCATCCTCCTGTATCTGTGTGTCAGATTGCCCTTCCATCTTTGGTTTTGGAAAAAGAACATATCTCTTGTTTCGCTGATGTTTAGGCAAAGACAGGATCGCTCGAGACATTCAGCCTCTTCTTCCACTGCTCTCTGGAGAGTTTTTCAGCTGCCAGGTGACTCGTTTTTGGATTTAGAGTGAGTGAATAAAACTGTGTCATCAGTGTAAAGTTGTAGTTCTACGCCCTGACAGTGCTGCAGAAGGTCGTTGATATAGAGACTGAACAGCAAGGGGCCTAATACAGACCCCTGGGGAACTCCCATTTTGCATTAAGCTCAAGCAAACATCCTTGACTTTAACACACTGCCTCCTACTGGACAAATATGAAGACGCTCAAGTCAGAGTTTTACAGAGAAACCACATTTAGAAAGTTTTGAAATAAGAGCATCATGATGAACCAAAATCAGAAACTTTAGGCAAATCTAAAAAGAATATTTGATCATAAATATATATTTTTGGGTGATTTTGAAGTTCCAGGTAAAATGCTGATGTGATCGTGTCGTTCTAATCTCCATCTTTGTGAAGTGGAATAATAACAGCCGTTTACAGCAGGAGAAACACTGTGGGTGAGTGACAGGTTCATTAAATGAGGGATGGGACAAAAAGTGTCACAATGTTTTTTTGGATAATCAGAATCAAGTTTGGAGACATTTTTACATTTTGACTTTTTTGTGCTTGTTTTTCACTGGTCCCAGTTTTGCTGTGGTGAATGTGTGAGCGCCCCCTGTTGGTGCATTCGGCCCAAGAAGGAACATCCCAGAATGTGACTGTGTTTTTAAACTCCACCTTCACTAGAATCATTTGGATCATTTCAGACGTTGAACACAAACACACAGGAAACAGACACTGACACATTTGATTTTCATTTTATTTTTGTATGAAAATAAGTTTTTTTCACATGCAAATGTTTTTGAAGAAGTCAAAATGGAGGCTTCAGGGACCGGCCTCGTGGCTCAAACACATCAACATTTACAAAAAACAGACGCTCTGAGGAGTCCCTCCACCTCCTCAGACCTGCACCTCCTCAGACCTGCACCTCCTCAGACCTGCACCATCACAGAGGGCTCCTCTTCCTCACAGAGGGCTCCTCTTCCTCACAGAGGCTCCTCTTCCTCACAGAGGCTCCTCTTCCTCACAGAGGCTCCTCTTCCTCACAGTCTCATTAGACGCAGTGACACAGGGACAATACTTTTATTAGTTTTACTTCAGTAAATCTTCAGAAAATCTGTTAGTTTTGGGAAAATACGACTTTAAGATTTGAAACCGTGTAAATATCGGGGGAGTCGTGCCCATGTCACTGAACACGGCTTTACAGTTTATGCAAAAGAATACATATATTTGAATTTTATATTTTGAATTTGAATATTTTAAAGATTTGACCCCGTCACACACGGGCCGCACACGTCTCACGAGGCGTTTAAAGGGTTAGCGACGACACGCGGCTCGTTTTGCATAAGTTCATCTGGTTTGATCTGAGGGACAGACTCATGAACATGTGACCTGTTTCCACCCTGTCAATCATGGAAGCACAATGCCCTCTAGTGGTGAGTAACAGCACTGCACCAGCTGGAACTTAAAGGGCCCATGTTACCTTAAAGGGCCCATGTTACCTTAAAGGGCCCATATGACACTATTCTGTGATCTCTGATGCTGTTTCCTCGTCACAAACCGACCTGGAGCTGTGTAAAGAGCCGGAGCTGTGTAAAGAGCCGGAGCTGTGTAAAGAGCCGGAGCTGTGTAAAGAGCCGGAGCTGTGTAAAGAGCCGGAGCTGTGTAAAGAGCCGGAGCTGACGTAAAGAGCCGAAGCTGACGTAAAGAGCCGGAGCTGTGTAAAGAGCCGGAGCTGACGTAAAGAGCCGGATCTTCCTGAGAGCCGAGGCCCAGAGCGTCTGAAGAGCAGCTGACTGTGATACAGATGCACAAGCAGCTGGTTCATTACAGAGACATGTGGAGCTGCAGCTAACGTGGCTAACGTGGCTAATGGAGCTAACACGGCTAACGCAGAGCGCACAGGGGGAGGAGCTTATGTTCAGCTCGTGGTTCATTTGAATAAACTGCACTGAGCTTTGACTGAAATGTTCCGCAGTGTTGGGGAGTAACTGAACACATGAAGCCGACCAGAAAAACTTCTTCTGAACTCACCGTGTTCTGTAACTAAACAGATTGTTGTTCCATCACTGAATGTTCCGCAGTGTTCTCCTGTGTCCGGGAGGCGGCACAGGTCGAGGAGCAGGTCAGGTGTTTTTGAGGAGGAACAGCTTCATCACATGACTTAAACTTCACCAGACGCCATTTTGTGTCATGTGGGACCTTTAAGCTTTCAAAAAGACTTTTTAAAATATAGTCTTCTGAATTGTTAACTCTCATGGTAACGCTGATCATTTTTCTGACTCGGCTCTAAAATGTTTGAGTCTGAGTCGGTCTGGGCGCTGTAGCTTCCATATTGCGAGTTATGGTTATTGCCTTGGAGGAGGTCTATGCTCTCCAAGCTCCAATTTGTCATTTTCAACCAGAGAATCAGAGATGATGTAAACGATTCTGCTCAGAGTTTTGTTTTGGAGGAAACAGGTTTGAGACGGGTTTGGGTTTTGGGGTTTTGGATTTGGGGGTTTGGGGTTTAGGTTTAAGGTTTGGGGTTTGGGGTTTGAGTTTTTTATAGTTTGGGGTTTGGAGTAGGAGACGGGTTTTAGTGTTTTGGGTTTAGGGTTTGGCGTTCAAGGGTTTTGGGGGTTTGGGGTTCTGGGTTGGAGTCGGGTTTGGCTCGGTTCCTATGGCACTTCCTGTCTTCTGAACGGCTCCAGACGCTGTTTCGGTCTCAGCTGTTCGGCAGATGCCAAAACTCTTAGAAAAACACACGTCTTATAAGATCCATTAAATACAAGTTTACAGTAACACACGTTTGAGTCGAGACGTCACAGTCTATAAAAATATACATGTGTTATAATACACATTTCTGTACAGTTACAAGGCCTTTCAAAATAAAAAACAGAAATATTCAAAATCAGGACTTTAAAAACTTTATAAAAACATCTGAACAAAAAAATCAGCAATTTGGGAATTTATGTTTTTTTCCAAAACACAAAGACTTTAAACAGACACAGAATAAAAAACAAAGATTATAAAAGGCTTGGCTCTTTAGGCATCGTCTCATTTCAGAACAACCAGAGATTCTCAAAGTATCAGAGATTCACCAGGTTTGGCACAGCTCAGACTCACTGTGGGCGGGGTCTGGACTCACTGTGGGCGGGGTCTGGACTCACTGTGGGCGGGGTTTGGACTCACTGTGGGCGGGGTCTGGACTCACTGTGGGCGGGGTTTGGACTCACTGTGGGCGGAGTCTGGACTCACTGTGGGCGGGGTTTGGACTCACGGTGGGCGGGGTTTGGAATCACTCTGGGTGGGGTTTGGACTCACGGTGGGCGGGGTTTGGATTCACTGTGGGCGGGGTTTGGACTCACAGGGGGCGGGGTTTGGACTCACTGTGGGCGGGGTTTGGACTCACGGTGGGCGGGGTTTGGATTCACTCTGGGCGGGGTTTGGACTCACGGTGGGCGGGGTTTGACTCACTGTGGGTGGGGTTTGGACTCACTCTGGGGCGGAGTTTGGACTCACAGTGGGCGGGGTCTGGACTCACTGTGGGCGGGGGTCTGTACTCACTGTGGGGCGGGGTTTGGTGTCACTGTGGGCGGGGTCTGGACTCACTGTGGGCGGGGTTTGGACTCACTGTGGGCGGGATCTGGACTCACTGTGGGCGGGGTCTGGACTCACTGTGGGCGGGGTCTGTGGGCGTAATGGCTTCTCTCCATCACAAAGTTTGACACTTATTTTTTGCAGTTTCAACACGACTGGGAAGACGTCACTGTCCCAAAAAGCACTTGACGAGGATGCATATGTGCCAAAATGTGACAGGTTAGGGCTTTAAGCTGCATTAAAGTCACTGTTCAGTGTAAGGTTCATTTAGGGCTTGAAACATGTGAGCTACAGACCAACGCTCAGAGGAAACTTTCACTTTTTCTGTTTCTTTCAGACGTAGAATTAACATCAACAGAACATTAAACCTCCTGTATCACAAACTGACTCCTGCAGCTTTAACCCATGTTCTAATGTCTCCTCCTCAAAAACAGACCTGAGTCGTGTTTGTTTCATTCACATGTTTGAGTCACACTTTATTATTAGTCTGTAACATCTACAAAGATCAAAACGCTCTGTTCCACCTTGTGATGTCATCAAGTGGTAGTTTTTAACAGCTCCTTTTACCTTTAGTTCAGTCGAGATAAGTGACAACTCCAGGACTGAAATGATCCAGATGATTCTAGTGAAGGTGGAGTTTAAAAACACAGTGGAGCACTTCCTGTATCACCACATGATGACATCACAAGGTGGAACAGAGTGTTTTCAGTCTAAATCTGCAGGTTTGTGTTCAAACATGTGAATGAAACAAAACACAGCTCCAGGTTTGAGACGAGGAAAAACAACATCAGAACAGATCAGAGAACAGAGGAATGTGGGCCTTTAAGGGAATGTGGGCCTTAAAGGAATGTGGGCCTTTAAGGGAATGTGGGCCTTTAAGGGAATGTGGGCCTTTAGGGTAATGTGGGCCTTTAAGGGAATGTGGGCCCTTTAAGGGAATGTGGGCCTTTAGGGTAATGTGGGGCCTTTAGGGGAATGTGGGCCTTTAGGGGAATGTGGGCCTTTAAGGGAATGTGGGCCTTTAAGGTAATGTGGGCCCTTAAGGTAATGTGGGCCTTTAAGGGAATGTGGGCCTTTAAGGGAATGTGGCCTTTAAGGTAATGTGGGCCTTTAAGGGAATGTGGGCCTTTAAGGGAATGTGGGCCTTTGAGGTAATGTGGGCCTTTAGGGAATGTGGGCCTTTAAGGGAATGTGGGCCTTTAAGGGAATGTGGGCCTTTGAGGTAATGTGGGCCTTTAAGGGAATGTGGGCCTTTAAGGGAATGTGGGCCTTTAAGATAATGTGGGCCTTTAAGGGAATGTGGGCCTTAAATGTGGGCCTTTAGGGTAATGTGGGCCTTTAAGGGAATGGGGGCTTTAAGGGAATGTGGGCCTTTGAGGTAAGAATGGGGCCTTTAAGGGAATGTGGGCCTTTAAGGGAATGTGGGCCTTTAGAGGGAATGTGGGCCTTTAAGGGAATGTGGGCCTTTAAGATAATGTGGGCCTTTAAGGGAATGTGGGCCTTTAAGGGAATGTGGGCCTTTAGGGTAATGTGGGCCTTTAAGGGAATGTGGGCCTTTTTAAGGGAATGTGGGCCTTTAAGGGAATGTGGGCCTTTAAGGGAATGTGGGCCCTTTAAAGATGCAGTATGTAACTTTTCTGACAGACGCCTGTCACCTTCTTGTCTCTGTGGAGATGTGGCTGTTTTGCCTGGAATGTTCCTCTCACCCGTCTCCATGGACACCACGCCGTGCTACAGGTCAGCTCTGTGGAGAGGCGACCCAGGCTGAAAGATTGTACATTTAGACTGATTCGTTTAATGCCAGACTGAGGAACATTCCAGTCAAAACATAGCATCATCCTGGAGTTTGCATTACATCTAAAAACATCACAGCTTCATGATTTTTGGCTCTAAACTATAAAAAGTGAACTTCCCGTCCTGTAGATGTCGCTATTTCACATTTTGTCGTTGCTTCTTTGTGACACTTGGGTCTTTTTTGGCACAGTTCACACATAAACAAAATGGCATAGTTTGAATATTGCATCGACCTGTTTTACAAATGGCTTTGCACCGTCCTGACCCTGCAGCGATACTACAGTGTCCAGCAGGGGGCAGTGTCACACAGGACATGAGTGAACGCCTCTGACATAATCAGGGACGTGCTCTTGTGCAGAACTATGACCCATATAACAAGAACAAACTGTTGGTCAAATGCAAAGTACAAAAGACAGCTGGACAGACAGGAAACAGCCTCCAGGAAGGTGACGCCCTCTGCTGGACACACCGCTCTGAGCGCTGCAGTTTCATTACACGTCCATGTTAAATGTTACGTGAAGTCACAGGCCATTAGGGACCAGGGCATGATTGTGATGTCAGTTTGTATTGCTTTTTATATAAGGGTCTTTTCATTCAAATGTCACTGATTTCCCATAATGCAGCTGGAGTGCGTGTAACTGCCTCTCTCTGGTAAATGGGCTATGGCTAATTGGCTCATTAAATTCAAGGAGTTCATATGTTTGAGCTTGAACAGATTAAACACGATAATCAGAGGAGGGTCGAGCAGCAAGAACCAAACTGTTAAAAAAACAGAAAGATCATATTTAAAGGCCCACATTACCTTAAAGGCCCACATTCCCTTAAAGGCCCACATTCCCTTAAAGGCCCACATTCCCTTAAAGGCCCACATTCCCTTAAAGGCCCACATTCCTCTGTTCTCTGATCTGTTCTGATGTTGTTTCCTCGTCTCAAACCTGGAGCTGTGTTTTGTTTCATTCACATGTTTAACACAAACCTGCAGATTTAGACTGAAAACACTCTGTTCCACCTTGTGATGTCATCATGTGGTGATACAGGAAGTGCTCCACTGTGTTTTTAAACTCCACCTTCACTAGAATCATCTGGATCATTTCAATCTCGACTGAACTAAAGGTAAAAGGAGCTGTTAAAAAAGTTGAAAACTACCACTTGATGACATCACAAGGTGGAACGTCACATTTTGATCTGTGGAGATGTGACAGACTAATAATAAAGTGTGACTCAAACATGTGAATGAAACAAACACGACTCCAGGTCTGTTTTTGAGGAGGAAACATTAGAACATGGATTAAAGCTCCATATTGGAGCTTTAAAGAGCTTCAGACTCTATTGAATAATCCATCACTTAAAGCTGCACTGTGGAACTTTATGTTATTGCTTTGCATGAAATGTTCCACAGTATGACATTAAACTTATTTATATCCATGGAGACGAGCGGCTTTACAGGTTACGGGTCATATCTGTGGAGAAGGCCTGTTTTTCTGTTTAATGCCACACTGTGGAACATTCATCGAACACTGAAAACTGTGTTGTCTCCTGTTTTTGACCCAAACAGAGAAAGAACGAGAGAAATAAGGACATAAACGTGTTCTTGCTGCTCGCCTCTGAATCGTTTTCTTAAAGGGTTTAAAGGCAAAAAGACACAGATATAAAGAGTTCATCAGTTTCAGTTTCATCCTGAAACTCGGACTCTGAGGATCCAGATTCAGGATTCTTAGGCACTGTGGTTTAAACAGTCCCTCTGTTCTGTACAAGTCTTTAAACGAGTCAGATCCAAACGGACGGCTTCCCCTCTGCAGATTTACTGCTGCTGCTGTTGCTGCTGCTGCAGCCCCCGCTGCTGCCCCCTTTGCTGGCGTGTTTCAGTCGATGCTTTTTATCTTTGGGAGCCTGTGTTTGGGGCTGAGGTTGTGCCTGGATTATGATATTGCTTTGGGATTTGTCGTCTGGACTCTCGCCCCCGTGTCCCGGGTCCCCGTCCCCCGCCTGGTGCTGTTGGCTGTAGGCTTGTATCGCCGCCTCCAGCTGCTCGTGGGCCTGTTGGATCATGTCCTTGTTCAGACCCACCCGGGACCCGCCTGTACTGGGGAAGTTGTCCTCGTTGCTCCCGAACTGTTGCTGTTCCTCTTGGGCGATATTGGCACGGTTTTGTTTGCAGGCCATTTTAGCGTTGCTCAAGTCTGTGTAGGGCATCTGCTCCGGCTTCACCACGATGTTGTAGCCAGGGGGCGCCGACGGGGTATTCCAGGAAAAAGGGTAACCGACATAATCGGCCGGGCCGTCCCCGCCCACGCCCGCGTCCGATCCGGTTTCGGGGCCGGGAACGCCGACCGAACCGTCCACGTTTGTGTTGGAGCCCAAGAGTCCGAGCTGGTACTCGTCTTCGGCCGGCGGCGTTCGTCTTCTTCGGATGATGTCACAAATGGATCCCACGCCTAAATGAAGCATCTCCCAAACGTTTAACGTGAGGCAGAGGACGGTGACGCCGTACATGATCCGGAGGAAAATGGTTTTCTCGGTCGGACGAGACACGAAACAGTCAACGCTGTGAGGACAGGGATTCCCGGAGCACACGAAGATCGGCTTCACCCTGAAACCGTACAGGAGATATTGACCTGCGAGAAAACCCGCCTCCAGCACCGTCCTGGTCACGAGCTGCAGGACGTAAACTCTCATCAAACCTTCATCCCTGATTCGTCTCCGACCGTCATGGCGGATTTTGGGCCTGGGGGTCGGCTGTAAAGGGTCTCTGGGTCTTTTTGGGGGTTCGATCTCTGGGACCTCGTAGATCATCGGATCATCCTCCTGGTCGTCCTCCGCCTCCTCGATCCCGCGGTGTTGCCTCGCCCCGAAACAGATCTTCCTGGGCCTCCTGTGGGTGTAACCTCCTGCGACTCTCACCGCCGTGGACCCGCTTCCTCCTTTCGCCTCTTCCAGTCTCGCGATCTTGTTGATCGCGTAGCCCATGTAGATGAGAGAAGGCATCGCCACCAAGATGATCTGGAAAACCCAGAACCGCACGTGGGACAGCGGCGCGAAGGCGTCGTAGCAAACGTTCTCGCATCCTGGTTGGCCCGAGTTGCACACAAACTTGCTCTGCTCGTCGTAGTAGATGGACTCGCCCCCGACGGCGGTGAGGACGATGCGAAACACGATCAGCACGGTGAGCCATAGCTTCCCGACGAACGTGGAGTGGTTGTGTATTTCCTCCAGCAGTCGCGTGAGGAAGCTCCAGCTCATGGCGTCGCTGGACAGTGGGGCAGACAGGGTCCCTCTCTCAGCTGCTCACAGACTCTGCAAAACACAAGAAACCGACGTTAGAGATGTTTAAAGAAGAAATAAAACACGACAACAGACAAAACTAGCTCATCTGCAGAACTAAATAAGAGATGAGACCACTTCCCTTAGCAACACTGTCAATCAAACCTGTTGCTAAGGCGCCTGATGTGTCTGTTATTAATGTTCATATGTTGATTTACAGACACAGACGTGAAATAAAAACCCCAGGATCATGTAGAGGGTTAATACGAACATTTAAGACCAACATGAGTCTGAAGCAGCAGGACAGAGAGAGGGGGCGCTGTTTTTACACAGAAAGTGAACTGGAGCCAGAATCGATGGAGCAGCAAGTGCGACATGATCACTTCCTGTTTGGAGCGTGGCCGCGGCTAACAGATTAGCTCTGTGCATTTATATAAACCGTCTGTGGTGTGGACACGAGGGCAGATGATATTAGTAAAAATGCTCCACAGTCAAAGCCACAACCACAAAAGAAAAGTGAATTTTATGAACTGAACCAAAGGTTTTTAAGAGTCCAGAGAGTTTCTCCAGCGCTGCCAGGGCTCTGGTCCTTAAATATCTGTCTGACAGGAGGAGCTAGCTACACTGAAGCTAACACACCGCAGCTAACACACCGGAGCTAACACACAGGAGCTAACACACAGGAGGAGCTAAACACACAGGAGCTAACACACAGGAGCTAACACACCGGAGCTAACACACAGGAGCTAACAGGAGCTAACACACCGGAGCTAACACACATGAGCTAACACACAGGAGCTAACACACAGGAGCTAACACACCGGAGCTAACACACAGGAGCTAACACACCGGAGCTAACACACAGGAGCTAACACACAGGAGCTAACACACCGGAGCTAAAACACAGGAGCTAACACACCGGAGCTAACACACCGGAGCTAACACACCGGAGCTAACACACCGGAGCTAACACACCGGAGCTAACACACCGGAGCTAACACACAGGAGCTAACACACAGGAGCTAACACACCGGAGCTAACACACCGGAGCTAACACACACCGGAGCTAACACACAGGAGCTAACACACAGGAGCTAACACACCGGAGCTAACACACAGGAGCTAACACACCGGAGCTAACACACAGGAGCTAACACACCGGAGCTAACACACCGGAGCTGTTTTATAAGTCGGCTGCGTTCTGTCTGCAGAAGCATCTTATTGTCTGAGGATCAGGGAAGAAGCTCTGCTCGTTGTAGTTAGTTTCACCGTGACCTGCAAAACGCCGCTCTAGTCTCTGAGTTGTAGAAAGTGCTTAGAAACTCAACGTGGTTTAGGATGCTCTGAATGCATAAGGTCAGTGAGGAGGAACTTTACAAAGAACTAGTTTTGTTTTTTCAAGTTTTTAAAAGAGTAAAAATCAGACACAGGCCCACGTTACCTTAAAGGCCCACATTACCTTAAAGGCCCACATTACCTTAAAGGCCCACATTCCCTTAAAGGCCTACATTACCTTAAAGGCCCACATTAACCCTAAAGGCCCACATTACCTTAAAGGCCCACATTCCCTTAAAGGCCCACATTACCCTAAAGGCCCACATTCCCTTAAAGGCCCACATTCCTCTGTTCTCTGATCTGTTCTGATGTTGTTTCCTCGTCTCAAACCTGGAGCTGTGTTTTGTTTCATTCACATGTTTAACACAAACCTGCAGATTTAGACTGAAAACACTCTGTTCCACCTTGTGATGTCATCATGTGGTGATACAGGAAGTGCTCCACTGTGTTTTTAAACTCCACCTTCACTAGAATCATCTGGATCATTTCAGTCCTGGAGTTGTCACTTATCTCGACTGAACTAAAGGTAAAAGGAGCTGTTAAAAACTACCACTTGATGACATCACAAGGTGGAACAGAGCGTTTTGATCTTTGTAGATGTTACAGACTAATAATAAAGTGACTCGAGGTTTGTTTTGGAGGAGGAGAGATTAGAACGTGGATTAAAGCTGCAGGAGTCAGTTTGTGATACCGGCCCTTTAAGTGTGAAGTCACCTGACTCATTTACATAATCGTATCGTTTGCATATTCGTAATAAAAACCATAATATTTTCCCGGCTCAGAATAACTCCACAGTCAGAGGCTCGTGTGAAGTTGCTCAAGTTCAAGGTTTGGTGGAATTATGGCCGTTTCAGCGTCTGAAAGGATGTTGGTGTTAAGAAGCTCCGAGATGAGGCTCAATAATCCAAA